>JARKHS020030960.1:0-67994 GCA_030143305.2 Amblyomma americanum
TAAAAAACACCGTTACCAGCCCAACAACGAGATGCTCCGAACCCTAGCGAAAATCGTTACGGCCGCGTTCTGCTTCGATAGTACTCGAAACTTTCCATATCTTGTACTTTCATATATAATGCAATATATATGAAAGTAAGATAAAATAAAGGAAGATCAGACTTCAGAAGGTCAGAGGATCGCCAATTAGTTAATTTTTTTGTAGGGGCGGTTGACAACTAGCATTAACTGGTGATGTCCAGGTGCGCAGGTCTTGCTCACTGATACGTCTCATGAGGAGGTTAGATAAGGGGACAATTAAGCTCTGCCCTAAGGGTATGACGAGACAGCTAATAACGAAAGTCAGGGTTCAAACATACGGCTCTATTGCACGTGAGCCATATAAATTGAGGGGACACTTAAGGTCCACCCTAAAGGTATGACGCGAGAGCGTTAATGGTTATTCGCTTTTTTTACTTATTTACTCCCTAATGTAAGTTATTTGAAAACTGCTTTTGTTCGCGTATGAACAATTATTGGGATTCACATGTTTACTATTTTACGGCACAGACTGAAATTCATTATTTTACTGTATATACTGAAATTCAGTCCAACTTTGGACTCTAGGTGGTGAGGGCCATACGTAAGTAGTGGCTAGTTATTAATAAAATAACAATGGAAGGAAAAGTAGTTGCTAGCCGCGGCATCAGCCATCAGAACCTGAAGCACCTGAGGGACGACTAGCGAGATTAAAAGGACAGGGAAAGGACAGGGAGAGTCAAAGAAAAGGGGGTGACAGTGAGAAAGGATAGCGATAGAGGCAGTATACATTATGTACAAATAAATAATATGGAAACAAATGCAGGATGCTGCGCCGCGCATGATACGAGTACTAGGGCCATATGAGTCTAGAAAACTGGACGCGACACTGAATCATTCTTGCGCCACTCTAGCTCGACACAAAAAGTCCCTCCATGCATGACCGCTTGTTTAACCCCATAACTTCGTTGCTCACACTAATT
This sequence comes from Amblyomma americanum, assembly GCA_030143305.2. Lineage (NCBI taxonomy): Eukaryota > Metazoa > Arthropoda > Arachnida > Ixodida > Ixodidae > Amblyomma > Amblyomma americanum. Next base: position 1,002 of record JARKHS020030960.1, read on the forward strand.
ACTAACGATTGAAAGAACGACGGCAGTACTGCTATTTTTTAAAAAAAGTTCGATCATTTCCTCAGCGGGTGCTGTTAGAGAGCCCGCAGCCGACAAAGAGTCTATTTTTGGGGATGGGGCCAACCAGGAGTGCAGGCGTACCATGTCGCAACGAAGGCCAAACCTGCATTGCAAGAAAAAAATGGACAAATAATATAAGCTTCGCAAGTCCAATGCTGCAAATGTAGCAGAACCTAAACTACAGCACTCTCGGTATCAAGGCATCCGATGCACAAGAAGTAATATGGGCAATTGTAGAGTCAATGATAGAGTGTTTTTTCTTGTTCATTTTTCTGCCTCAACTTATATTCTGTCTAGCGTAAGGACGCTGGAGAGTGTTTGCGGATAGGCGTCGAATCAGACGGATGCATCCCAAACGCCCTCCAGTGTCTCGACACATCAGTGACACAAGCAGCATGCACCGCGCTGAAGGCTTTCGCCTCACCGCAGTTTAGGTCGACAAAGTGCCCCCCCCCCCTAAATTTTTTTAAAGGTTTGGACGCTAAATTGGTCCGCGTCTGTCTCAACAAGAACTGCTCCCATCAAATCCATTGAAGCAGCGATCCATCTGTCCTCCAGGTGGTGCGCCGTCTCGTGTCCGAACTAAGAAGAACGAAGTGGTTCCATCGCTGCCAGCAGTCCAACCAGCGCTACTTTTTAACCTTTGGTTGCTGCCCCTCAGCTTGCGGCATGTTGCTCCACGTACTCGTGGTGTCCCTGGTTTGCCTGCTGCCTGTGATCCTCTTCTACGAGGTGCTCGCCACTGTGATCGTGACTGCGGTGGCCATGTACGACGCGGCTTTCTGCGGCCCACTTCCAAGCCTGGCGACCGTCTGCGCCCACGTAAGCTGGCAGGAAACCATTTCTGTCTTTGTGCACCCCAAGGGGGGCAAACAAACGGAGGTGCCCAAGCTTTGCTTTGGTTATTCAGGCCTCGCACGCGGTACAGCCTTGATCGAAGATAGCTTCCACTAAAAGCGGTCTTTTCGGGCTGGAGCGCACTATGCTCAGGTCATAGGCTACGGGGGTTGATTTTTGGACTGTTCGAATTTTGTTGAACACGCAAAAAGTTGGAAACGATTGTTTCCTTTTGTGCCTTCGAATGAATGCTCACTGCGTTCGTCCATGAATGAACTTGCCCACTCCAACTTTGGGGACGCACCACTTCACAGACCATGCAAAAATTAGAGGGGACATTTGATCTCCGCCTAACGGATATGTCACGATAGTGGTAATGAGTTTCGCAACATCACATTTATAGATCCCTGGGAGTCCTCACACCACTCCTTCTGCAATGGTGCAGCGGTTGATGGATGCGCCACTGTCCCGAGATGACAGGCGCTTCCAACGGTGGGGCTTGCGAGACCCAAGCTGCTTTCCCCGAGCAAGCTCTCTTCATTTATTAATTTAACAGCCACCCCACGTGCCACGGTGGTGAGTTTTCTCACTATTGGCTGGGCAGCTGTGGTGACACCGAAATGTCACGTGGCCACCTGGGCCACTCTAATCCGCCCTATTTTTCGCTCACAACGCCGACAACGCCGACGTCAGATTGTCCGGGTAATGGTGCTTTTAACGTTATCGCATTAATTTATGCAGTCCCGGTGAACTAAACCACCGGAGAAAGAAAGCTCGAGACTTATACAGCTCCTTCTCTTTCTTTTTTTAAGCGAAATTCCTTCTTTTTCTCCTTTTGGTTATTTAGAGGATAAATGGTGGCAGCTGGGTTACTCGCCGTTCACATTTGGGATTGCATTTGGTTTTGAAATCTTCGCGGAATAAACATATGCACATCGAAATATAAAGGTGTGTAGACATCTAATTTTGGCGTGCTTGTATTCTTCATTGTAAAGATGCATAGGGCTCTGGTATATAGGAACGATTTTTCTCTTACGCTGTTTCGATTTCGTTTTAACACAGCCGAACAGTGGTTCACGTTCAAGAGCCCGAATTACAACCAATTATGAAGCAGCCATTATATCGCAGTTTCCTCATGCGTCACGTGATCAATACAGAGCTTTGACGTTACAGAGCCAAGGAAACCGAGGCAGCATGAGAGAAAGTTTCAATTATAAAGTAATAATTGGTTTTTGGGGAAAGGAAATGGCGCAGTATCTGTCTCATATATCGTTGGACACCCGAACCGCGCCGTAAGGGAAGGGATAAAGGAGGGATTGAAAGAAGAAAGGAAGAGGAGGTGCCGTAGTGGAGCGCTCCGGAATAATTTCGACCACCTGGGGATCTTTAACGTGCACTGACATCGCACAGCACACGGGCGCCTTAGCGTTTTTCCTCCATAAAAACGCAGCCGCCGCGGTCGGGTTCGAACCCGGGAACTCCGGATCAGTAGTCGAGCGCCCTAACCACTGAGCCACCGCGGCGGGTCAATTATAAAGTACTTAACGGCGATAGGCGAGCTCAGCTTGGTGATCCATGTAAGTAATATTTCGAGCCCTATACCACCTGCAAATAAGAAATGACATCATAATCATCATTAGCCTTACTACGCCCCCTGCAGGGCAAAAACCTCTCCTATGTCTAATTTCCTGCGCCCACCTATCTTTCTGCGGCCTAATGCGCCATTAAAATTAAGCGTCGGTGCTGCTTTAAACGGTGGTGAGTGGCTTTCTGATTTTTGACGGTACACACGGCTGTCCCACCAGTGTTAGAAACCCTGTATTCTCTATTTCTATTTAGCTACGAAGAAGCTTTTTATGTTCTTCACGTACAAGTCCTCCCTCCTGGACGACGGTTTATGATGTCATCCTACCACCATACGGAGCTGTGCTGGATAACACGTGACATAAAGCAGAACTTTTTTTTAATATAAGAGCAAATTTTATGTGCCAAAGGCTCCTAACGTGGTTTCCTAATCTTTCTTCAGCCCATGACAGCATGCAGCCACCTGACCTCTGGCGAGTGCCGGTACTCCAACGAGACGGTCCTCACCTGTGCGCAGCACAACCGAAGCCTGGAAGACTCCCTGGCGGTTGAGGATTACTGCCTAACCCCTTCCGTCCTGGCGGCTAGATTAGAGGTAAAAAAACCCGATAGCCCTACGAAAATATATTAGAAAGAGCAGTACGTTCAACTGGATGACGTGTCTCTTACTGCCTGCCTGCATTGACACTTACTGCCTGCATTGACACTGAAAATACGATGCGTTATTTTTAACTGATAAAATTCTAGTAGGTTTAGTTCATTTATAATACTCGCCATCCCGGCAAATTCGTTTTTTTCTCTCTCTTTTCACACTTCCCTTCACAAGCTGCTGTTTCATGTACTACGAACGGAAGCTTGGACACTCCTCCAGGAAACGACTGTTCCCAGCCTGAGCTGGAAAGCTTATACTACTACAGAGAACTATCTAGGCACGAAGATGCGGTTGCTACTTCCAGCTAAAAAAACGAAGGCAGCAGTCTAGAGCCGCATTTTGAAGCGAAAGCTTCACAAAGCTAGGCAAAGCAGTCATCGCGTAGGCCGGATAATGACCTTGAACGACCGTCAGCCCAGTCACGTTAGCCGACCATATGTGGTACAGTTATGGTGTCGAACCCTTGAGCCCTGACCTTGACCCATGACCTTTCGTTTATCTTTGTGATTGGGTGACCTTTGGGTTCACTTTTGACTTTAAGAACATCCGATGGGGTGATGTGAAGCCACGTGATGACGTCCGAAGGGGGTGTCGTAAGACCATGGGATACCAGGTCATAGCCACGTGGTCGTGTGGGAATATATAGAACGGCTGTCGCGAGCGTGTAGCGGAGCTTCCAGGACGAGCCTCAGACGCTTGGCAAGCGTCCTTGAACTTCGCTGAATTCCAGGCGTAGCCGCGTTAAGCCACTGGCAATTTTTTAGAGAGCGGATCATTTCAACGTCGACGGGAATCCTTTCTTTACACCGCATTCAGGAGGCGTACCTGAGCCCGTGGATGAACGAAGCTGCCGGAGGCCTGTGCTTGATGCTCGCGGCCTTGGTTCTCAGGATGAAATTCCAAAAGCTCCAGACCATCACTGCCGCGCTGCTCATCACCGCCTTCGTGCTTCTGGTGGAGCCGTACTCGTCCCGGGATCTGATACTGGTGGACGTGGTCTTGATGCACGCGATCGACCTCTTTCCCTTCGTCGACTCTGCGCAATTATTCCCGCCGGAGGACTTGCTGACCAAACATGTAAGAGCTTGACCACTGTATTTGCATGGACATAAATAAGGCCCCAAAATCTGTATAACATCAGGGCGCGCAGATTTGTTCTAAGCTGCGTTGTGCGGTGACTCAGAGAAGGGAAAGCCAAACGATCTGCATGATGCCATCGTCGTAGGAAGCTTCACGGCGACAAGTTCGTTGGCCACAGGACTGGATAGGCGTGCTTAAAGACGTGCGTGATTGGGCGTGATGGAGTGGCAGTATGAACCTCCTCTTAACCAGTGTAGATTGGCCTCTCTCTCTCTCTCTCTTACGGCCGCAATTAAAGGACAAAGAAAGCCAATTCCGTTGACAGTCACCTGCTGTGCGACGTCAGTGCACGTCCCCAGGTGGTCGAATCTATTCGGGAGCCCTCCACTACGGCACCTCTTCCTTTCTTCTCTCAGTCACTCCTTTATTCCTTTCCTTACGGCGTGGTTCGGGTGTCCGCCGATATGTGAGAGATATACTGCGCCAATTTCTTTCTCCTAAATATTCAGATTACACGTAGCGAGAAATTGATCTTTTTCGGTCGATACCGCCTGTGAACCGCCGCCAGATTCTCTAACTCGTCGCCCAAGGGAAACGACTGTGATACGGCCACCGTGTCACCTCCGCATTTTATGCACGCTGTTATTTTAACATTTTATATTTTAAGTGGTTTATTAAAATATTAAAAAAAGAAAGGAAAAAATTTTTGCTAGCCCCGGCGTCTGCCGTCTATACTGAATCACCTGAGCTGGGGCAGCGAAAATAAAGGATAGGAGGCAGAATGGAGAAATGAAATCAAAGAGGGGAGGGGACAGGAAGACAGGATAGGGGGAGAGGTAATTACACAAGCTATTTCCACAATAAGAAACGTGTACAGGTTGCGCACGTGGTTAGTTAATGATGGAGCAATAAAAACACACGCGGACAGTTGACTACAATTGGACTGGGGCGTCCAGTTGTTAATCATCTAAAGTAGAACTCACGGAGCGTTCCGTCACTGCGCGTAACTACCTGACGGAGAACAGACGGGACGCCACGCCCGTCTGTTCGAGGAATGCACAGAGGCTCACCAAGGCTCGCTCACGGGTGCGCGCACTGTCTGGCGCGCGGTAGTATGCCCATCGCCCTATACGCCGCAAGCATATCGCGACGAGTATCGGCAACCGTGGCACAGTGAAGGAGCAGGTGCTCAAGTGTTTCCACAGCACCGCATCCTTCGCACACACATCACTCGTCGTGATTCCGTGATGCTCCTGTCGTTCCCCGGGCTACCCGCATCCAATGCGTGCGCGGACGATCATTGCACGTTGCGTTCGCGTAAGTGCGCGACAGCCGGTGATGCTGTCGATGCGCTCACTTCCTGCGATGCGTGGGCCGGTGTGCTTGCTGCTTTCAGAGATGTCCTGGATGACCGCACGCACGTCCTCCAGCGCAAGGGGCCGACCGCTGAGAGGTAGTTGATGTGCGGCGGTTGGGAGGTCGTCAGCTTCTTCGTTGCCGCAGATGCCGCAGTGACCGGGCACCCACTGTGCACGCGCGGCGCATCCTCTCTGCGCGAGGCGCTCGATGCGCGCTCGAATGTCCCGCACTAGTGGGGTACCGCAACCGTTGGATTGCAGGCGGCTGAGGACGGCGAGGGAGTCGCACAGCAGAGAATCCTGGGCGGCGGAGGGCCGAGGGTGAGCAGCAGGTCCAGCCCGAGTCGGATCCCCATCAACTCCGCCGTGGTGGAGGAGCCCAGGAAGGTTGCGTGTTGCTGGCTGTGCAGTCGCATGGCGGGGATGGTAGCCGCCGCTGCAAGGGAGCAGCTGTCTCGAGTCACTGAGCCGTCGGTGTACACGAGGAGATGGTCCTGGATCTCCTCGTGTATGACGGCTCTGGCCAGCTGCTGCACAGCACAGAGGGGTGTGCTCCGCTTTCCCGCGATACCGAAGATCTCTCGCTTTACCTCCGAGGCACCAAGCCAGGGCGCGCTGGAGCCGTAGGGGGTGGGCCTTGAGTCATACTCATACTCGCTCATACTCGAGCAGCGCCGCGCCCATTCGTGAGAACGGGTGCGAGCGCATAGGCTGCAGCAGCGAGCCACCGTCCGGTGCGCGATGAAGCCGGTCGATAATATGCAGTGCCCTGCGCCCTGCTTGGAGCTCAAAGCGGCCTTCGCGGAGGTTACGGCCACTGGCGAGCGGAGCTGCTTCCGCAAGGCCGGTTTCGTCAACACAGTGTCTGATGCCGATCCTGATGCTTAGGAGGGTGACCAGCCCGGCGGCCATTTGTGGCAGCGCGTTGTCGACTCAGACATGGGGGGGGGGGGGGGTCTGCATGACCGCGACACCGGCGTCGGCGCCGGCGTCGTTTCTGAAGTGCGGGACGAGAGTGACGCGGAGGAATCAGATGAGGATGAAACATCGGAGCCAGCACCCATAAGCGAGAATGTAGCAATGGGCTACATAAAGAGCCTCAGACAACTTGTCTATGCCAAGGGCCTCGGCGAAGAGCACGCTTCGGCTTTAAATAAGCTGGAAACCTCCCTCATCGGACCTGCGCTGGAAAAACAGACGGCCATCACGGACTTTTTCGCAAATAAAAAAATTGTATTTCTACAAGCAACTGTTTTAAAGCTGTGGTCTACATACTACGAACTTCAGGATACAACGAACGGGCGCCGCTTGATGCTCATGTTCGTTATAAGCGGGCTCAACTTATAAGCAACTTCTTCCTGTCATCATCCTAAAATCCCCCTGCTTTCTTGCGCTTTCCCAAACATATTGTTTTAGTTTAATTGAACTTATGTATCATGCCACGCATGTCTTCAACCAGATATGTCTCATAAGCAGGCGTCGCATGTTTTCAAATTCAGAGAGTGACCTGTAGCGTGGACCACTGATCAAGGTCAATACAAAGAACTGTGCGACCGATGGTGCCGAAATATTTTTTCCTACATTTGTTGCAACTGCCAGACCTGAGCAGTATATTTTAACGCTTACAAACAGGTGAAGACGGTAACGAAAGCACCATAGGCTGTGATCAATCCGCTGTTTGTGACTGTTTTGTAACCACTATGGCTACCACTGTTTGCAGTCGCAGGTACGCGAGTGCTGCCAGCTGTCGTGCAAGCTGACGGCCGACGCGGCCTGCGCGACCCTTAGGCTGGTCTTGCTGCTGTCGCTGTTAGCTAGCGTATTGATCCGCTTCTACTTCAACCCGGAGCACCACCCGAATGTGTTGCAACAGGCGCAGAATGTCGGCCCGCCTCAACATCATGCCATCCTCGACCGTCATAGAGGGTGACCTCAAGGCGTAAGTTCGTTTCTCTTAAAATATTTTGTGCTGAGGGTATGCTGCTTGCTACGTGTTCTGTCTTAAACTTGAGAGAACAAGCTTGAGCAAGGCACGCGAAAAAAAAGTAATAACTCCATTAAATGGGACACGAGTCATGGCGTCGGCTTAATGTGCGAGGAAGAATTAAGGAAAGGCGGTAACAAGATACTCGCTTTGGGCCATGAGGTCCAATTTAACTGCAACATTGCAATCAAATGGTTTATACAAATAAATCGTGAGGTGACCGCTGACATCGGACCCCGTGGCTTTTTCTTACGCTGGAAGTGAAATACTGGACTAATGTGCATCTCCCCCCCCCTCCGTTTTCGCATAGATGTCTTGCCAACTTGCCCAAGTCTATGTGCATTGAGGAAAAGATCACGCACTGAAATATAATTTGCTCCAAAGTCGGCAAAATTAGCAATAAAATTAAGGAAAACATGTGTACTCTGGGTGTGCTAGATAATGACCGGAGACAAGGCCAAAACACGACAAGGAGGAAACGCCATATTTTGTTACTTAGCGCCCAGTAATGTTTGAGTGATCTTTTATATTTACATAATATTGATGTGCTATAACCTGCCACACGTGCACTAAAATTGAAATCAAGGTTCACCAAATTGGCTCTTTCAGACCAAAAAAGAAAAATTCGATGTTGGCTAAGGTAAGCAACAAAGCAGCCAAAAAGGGGCAAAATTTCTAATGTCAGAGTGTTCAGAACCATGCTGTTCAATCGACCTGGCATCTAATATTAACGCAATTATTAGTTATTATCGTTCGGCATTGGTATTATTTTTGCATAGGCTCATACAGACAGATATAAATACTTTAAGACGTCCCGCTATATCTGAAGTAGAAGGGATCACATCAGTAAAACTAGAGTAATAAAAATGCATAAACTGCATGAAATTCTCGTTCTTCGGAAAAACAGTACATACATGAAACCCTTTACCAGCAGAGTCCGCTTCATTCAACTGATCAATAATTTGTAATTATTTTAATTACTCTCATACTTTGCTGCTGTTAGACGTTTCGAGCTTAGGAATGATTTCTTTTATAGTCGCCAGGTCATCGATTTCATTGCAGTTCGCATGCTTGCATTATTATTACTATATTGATCCACTCTGCTGCTCTAAACCTTTGGCACTACAGGATATGCTGTAGGAGGTGCTGCTCACCCTCTCCAAGTTGTAAGCAGTAATCACTGGGGCCCTGGACTAAGGACCAGACGCACAGAAGCTCCAACCACCACCACTTTCAATAAATATTGATTCATTCATTATCCTTGTTTCATGTGTTTCGTGTACTGTTTTCGTGTACTGTTTCGTTGTGTTTTCTTTGTTTCGTGTTCTGTTTCGTGTTCTGTTTCGAACTAATTTCAAAAAGTGATCTCTAACTGGAACGTGAGAAGTAGTATACGCAAACGGCCGCGTCCCACAGTAGGGAATATCCATTCCAGTTTTTAGAATTTCAAAAAGGTAGTTCTAATTAAACGAGCTATTTTCCCTGGAGGCATTACTTTGCCTCAAGGCTCTTCGAAGGAGCATGTATGCTGGCGCAATGTACAGAAAATTTGTTGGGTCACAGCGCCGAGGGTAACAGCGTTTTTGAAATTCTAAAAACCACATATTACTTCTGGTGTTTGTGAAAACAGAGAGAACCGGAGAACAGGCTTCCCAATCAAAGAGGAGACTAGCAGTCAGACTTAAAGGTTAGCTATTCAATGTCAGTTCCCCATTTTATTAGTTAGCACTTAGCCGTATTCTGGTGCGTAACACTGCAGAAAATGTTGTGGATGAATAAGCGCCCTTCTAACTAAAAAAACGTTTTTAAAAATTGCGCAACATCTTAAAAAAACATTCAGTATATGCTAAAAGGCCATTAATGCATGAATATGCATTGTAACCATAAAATAAACTGTTCATTTTCTGCGAAATATGAGCGCGACGCTCCTGCTTCCCGTTCGTAAACGGCCAAAGTTCAATAGGCACAATGCATTTGCTACTGAACTATTATTTTCGGTGGTGCGAAGCTTTCTGGAGTTGACTGGCACGCTTTGGTGCCACCTTCCGTACCAGCACGTACCAGCAGCGTTAAGTGCGCGTAAATTTCAGGTCTGTGTTACTGCTGCATCAGCCACCACTAACGAATCAAATTTCGGCGATAGTATTTATAAATTTTCCAGTTGCATGGTTTCATATCGTGTACATTACCTTCGAAAGAAAGTACCTTGCGAACTCTCTCTTAACTTGGGCAGTACTTCTCGTTAGCCAATCGGGCTACCGCTGGACCACAGCTCGGTAGGCTAGTTGGGTTGGTCTGTGTACGATGTCACGTGCAGCTGTCGCATCCTGCGCTATGGGCAGTTCCAGTGGAACATGGCTTTTTTTTTTCTGACGCAGGTTCATCATCACTATAGCACTGTGCGCCAACGATCTCGATCGACCCCACGCCGCCTGTGGGTGGTTTAACGGAAGGCCACGAGGACGCTTTAAAACTTTTTAAAATAATCTCTCATTTCAATATCAGTGTGATTCCCTGCACCAAAGAAATCTTTTTAAGCACGAGACGCCTATTAAGTGTCAGCGATTTACACGACAGAAAATTTTTCATTAAACGCTGCGACGCTAGATTGATGTGGTGGGGCATTCAAACTTACGGAACGCATCCCACCTTCAACCCGCGGGAGTGGCTCCGTGGTTTCAGCTTTTGGCTGCTGGCCCCAGGGTTGCAATATGAATTTCAAGCCGCGGCGACAGCACACCGACATCCATTTCGTTGCGTTCCCCTTCTCGCGGAGCAACAGCATTTTACCCTATTTTCGTATGATTCCAAATGACAAAAAAAATTGGCGGTGGTTTAGCTCAGGTTAAACCCGGAGTGACGCGATAGCTACAACTGGCCGAATGGAACTTGGTCACGTGACCAACCACATGGCGAACCCCGTGATCAGCCATGGCGCCGCGCCACCGGCAGCTGCTCCGCATCACGTGACAAACCACGTTACAGCTTGGGGGCGCAGCCACCACCACTGCCCCGCCACGCCGAAGGCTCCAATCGCTACCGTAACGTAGTTATCGCTAAAAAAAAAGTGGTAGAGCTATGCTTACCGGCTAAGCATACTAATGGGTGAGAACTGACATGAGACCGAGTGGTCTGGAGTTGGTGGAGTCGCGGCACGCCCCGGTCGGGAACGCACGCGGCGGCTTTCCTGTTTATTGCATGCAGTCCTCGCTTTATATATGGCTTTTCTACAAATTTATAGTAATTTACTTTAGAGATTGCGTCATAGTATACTTTTACATGCTTGTGAAAAAGAAAACCGGAGCGCAGATCATTTAGTGCCAGGAAATTTCTTGATCCTCTTAGAACATCAGCCGCTCGGGCTCAGTGGTTACAGCGCCCGATGACTCGGCCAGAGGAGCCGGGTTCAATCGCGGCCGTGGTGTCTGCTTTTCCACGGAAGCCAAACGCAAAGGTGGCCCGTAAGCTGCGCCATGTCACCGCACAGTTTAACCCCAGGTGTTCTAAAGCAATCCGGAGCAATCCACTGTCATCCATCATGGATGTCGTCTCAGGACAATAAACCCCAGAACTTGCAACTTACCTATTAACGCTAACATAACTTTCGCTCTGGTGTAAAGAGTGTAATGAAACAAACACCACAGGTTGCGAGTTGTTTGGAACGAAGTGCAGCAGCTATAGGATGGAACCGTTTAGAGTCTGTTTTGCATGCAATACGCCGGCATCAAGCGGTTATAAAATGGGCCAGTAGTTTCAGAATGATGTGAGGGCTCTCTCCCTGAATCGTAATAATCGTCACAATTTGCACTCATCGGTAGCAGTAGTGCCACCGAATGAACGTACAAGTGTAAAAAGTTTATTTCCCCTAAATTATCGTCGCTGACAGCGTTGCGTTCCCATAGAAGAACACGACCATAATTTCGTTGCAGTGCAGCCAGGCGGCAACCGTCGGGGCACCAGGTGGCACCGGGTGCGGACCTGCGTCAAGGGGGAACCCCGTAGGGATGATGATTAAGTTTAGCCTACACAAGGCAAGGTCAAAGACCACTTTTCCAAAGCATTTCCAAGGCATTTTCCAAAGCCCAGGTCAGGGGAATGCTTGTACTGAATGAAAACCGGGAGGTGCCTGTCAGAACTGGGCACAGAACATCGCATCTCCCGCAAAGAGACCGGAAGTGAAAACAACTAAACCATATCGGCGGTCTGTAAGTACCACCTTACCCTTTGCAGTCGGACTCCAAATGAACTAAATTCAGGGCAGCACTCAACAGCGACGTTAATATGCGGAGGCATAAAACGCTCGAACCTGTATACAATCATGCCTCAGGTTTTCTTGCAGAGCCTGCCAAAAATTAATCGCCACAGGGTTTTTTGCCAGGACAGGTAGCCCAGGTCTAGAATCTCAGGCGCTGTAGGAATGACAAGGCCTTCTTACCTTTCAGAAACTCGAAGTGTAGGCCACGCTATAAAATTATCCCTGCTCAAACAGATGCAATAACACTGTCATTACTAGCGTCACAACACTGTTTGTGAAAAGACAGGAAATTGGGGCTTCGCATCTCCTTGTGAAAATAAAAAATTCCTTGAGTTACGGCACTCTTTGGCGGAAGGTTTCCTTGTACCATTAAAATTTATCATCGTCAAGCACGCTGTCTTGTTCCAAGCGTTGTCAAAGAAAATTCCAGCGACCTGAATACGCTTACGCTCGAAATACAGGTGCCATCTAACTTGAAGTAAGACACACCTGCCGTTTCAGCGTGTTTGATGGTCACTTTGTGCAGGTACATTGTAACGGTTGAGATAGGCATCATTGGCCGTAGCAAGAATTCACCGCGGCTTTGGGCACTCCCCTAACTATCCAGCCATGCACAACACAGTGGTGGGCACGGCTTCCACTCTTCCTGTGCTTGTTTTGTTGACCCAAGAACAAATTATCCGTCAGTGTGGTGTCTTTGCCCCAGCAACACAGACTTGAAAAAGTTCTCATGTGATCACGAAGAACAAGTCGAACGCATTTTATAGCCTAGCATTCCGCCCTCCATGCATCGATGAAAATTCTGTCCAGCGCGGTCAACATCCGCATCAAATGACGTGATCACATGGCTAATGTATAAAGGTCAACCGTCAGTAGTCATATGACCGATTGGCCGTTAACCGCTTTCGCTGTGATATAGCAGTTAAATTAACTCGCAGCTGAAGCCCCAAGGCAAGAGTCTGTGGACAGTCTTTCTTTTTATCTCACTCGCACATTTAGCTGACGCCATACTCGTGTCACATGGCTTGGGGATCTAAATATCTCGTTTCCCGACTTGATCAGTGTCGTTCATTCAAGTTTACAACCATACAGGTAGCAAGCAGCTGACACTCAAAATAAGTTCTGTTAATGGAAACTCACTTAGGTCCTGTTGTCATCCTCTACGCCGGTCGAGTGCATGCTGCTGAGGCGGCGGGACATGCTGCGCCTCTTGCAACAGATTCGGGTGATGCTGCGACGCAGAGTAGATGCGGTTCCATACGGTGGAAAACAGCGACAGCAACACGGCCAGCCCAAGGCTCAGGCGGGCCGCGTAAGCCGTCAGCTTCCCCGACAGGAGGCAGCACTCACGTGCGCGTGCCTGCAAGCAAGGGTTGTCATAGTTATTACAAAAAGACTTTAAAGACCAAATTTTTTACAGGCTGTGGTGGCTTCATTACCCTCTTCAGACCAGATCAATTTTTGGATTTGTAAGCGTTAAAGGGACGCACAATTGGCTAAAAAGTGTCAGCAGATTATAGCGTAGATGAAAAGATACCGGACTAATTAAAGGCCCGCCAGCATGGATACATCTTAAAAGTGGACCTGTTCACAAATTTTGCAAGGCAAGGAAGGTCCAGGGCTGAAAGCAGCTGGTATAGCATTCCCAAAACCCTACCTTTATACCGGTCCTAAGGAGGGATGCGTCAGTGCGCATTGAGATTTTAAACTTAAACTTAACCCGATGCGCGAGAACGAACAGCATCCCCTTCCCGTTACTGATTTGTTTGCCAACTTATTCAGATGACAGCAGCTCAGCATTTTAGATCTCCATTACACTTGAAACCATATCGCGTTGGACGAAGACCGTCGAATGCTGACAGTCATAAACAAAAGGCAAGCGACTTTTTTGTTACTATTTGTTACCGTTCGGCATCGCGTCAGCGCCATCCAAGATTGAATCAGTGTTTCAAGGGTTGTCAGGGCTCGAGCGTATCTCGGTGATGTGCTGATAGCGTACAATAAAAGCGATGACTCGAATTTGCAGGCAGTGCTGCAGCGTTTCAGTGAAAGTGGAATCCAGCGGCACGCCGATAAATGTCGCTTCGGCGAGGTAGCGATAAAGTACCTTAGTCACCGCGTCGAAGCAGGCGGACAACAACCGGTGCCGAAGAATATTGATGCAGTTGGGCAGGCACCTTGGCCTCAAAACACAACAGAACTGCGTGCTTTCTTCGGTCTACAAGTTTCTGCCGATAATTGTCCGCGCTACACGCCCCCTTGTACAAGTGATACGGAGCTCAGAAGAGGAGGCAGGACTTCAACGCTACAAAAGCTGTGCACAGCTCCCGTCCGGAATTATTTCGATCCGCAGCGCCAGTTGCGGTTTCAATGCGACGCTTCACCACGTGCTTTCAACGCCATACTTCATCGCATAAACCGTGAAAATATACCGGTCTGATTCAGCTCTAGAGCATTAATATGCGTTAATACTCAATGGACCAACGGCACTGACCGTTAACAGAACTTTGGCTAAAGCATCCGTAAAAGTCAGAGATGGTATGTGTGCATTTCTGTCCGAGGAGGATATACAGCCACTCCGTCGCACCTAAACACGCACATCTTCAAGCATGTGTGTCCAATCCTGGGAAAAAAGAAAAATTGGTTTTTCGCTAAAGGAAACGGCGCAGTATCTGTCTTACATATCGGCGGACACCTGAACCGCGCAGTGAGGAGAGAGATAAAGGAGGGAGTGAGAGAAGAAAGGAAAAAAGAGGTGCTGTAGTGGAAGGCTCCGGAATAATTTCGACCACCTGGGGATCTTTAACGTGCGCTGACATCGCACAGCACACGGGTGCCTTAGCGTTTCGCCTCCGTCGAAACGCAGCCGCCGCGGTCGGGTTCGTATCCGGGAGCTCCAGGTCAGTAGCCGAGCGCCCTAACAACTGAGCCACCGCGGCAAGGCCCAATCCTGGGATCAACGAAGTATACGGTACCATTACCTACGCCGCCGTGAAGCCTCCGAACGACCGCGTTATACAAACTGTTGAATTGTTTGGCTTTCCCGTCACCAGAGTCTGTACGCAACTCAGCGTGAAGCTGAACGCGCCGTGTAGAGAAACACAATCTGCAACCATATGTCTATCCGAAACAAGGACTCAGCTTTGCTCTTACATGCAAGTACAGTGTGCGCCGGAAGAAGGAATTTCACAGAGCTGCCGGACGGAAATAGGTCGATGACGTGCATGGTGGCCACGTCGATCAGTATCACATCCCGGGACGAGCGCGGGTCCACCAAAAGCACGAAGGCGGCGAGGTGCAGGGCGACACTGAGGGTCTCAAGCTCTGGGAATTTCATCTGGAGCACCGCCACTGCGACCGATAAGCACACGCCTCCGGCAGCTTCGATGACCCATGGGCCCAGGGACGCCTCCTGAGCACGGTTGAAAGATTCACATCGACCATAAAGTTTAAGGCGAAAGCCTCTAGTGGCTCATACTGTCGTCCGTTCGCAGAGGGTGTCACACGTTTAACTCGGGAACTAAACAAGATACCAGAGAAAAAATGGTTGCTTCAGTTAGAGGAGAAAAAATGAACCTAGAAGCCAGGTTTGATGACCCTAGAAAAATAAATTAATTATAGGCAAAAATTACGAAATTGCGTCGAAACAGCGCGACGTCGATACAGCCACTGAAAGGGAGTGACGTCACATCTACCAAATGCATAGTAAAAATTGTCACAGAATGTTCGGAAAAACGTCGAATTTGTGTCAAATTAGATAGAAAAATGTGTAATTAAGCGTAATGAATACTTAACATCCCCGAAAGACGTATAATTTGGGTATAAATATAGCCGCGGGAACGATGTGACGTCACATCCACCGGAAGTCGTCACGCAAGTGAAAATTGTGAAAGAATGGTCGGCTTTCGCCTCTCAACACTTTAGAAGCCAACGACACTATAAAAATGCGGCTGAGGGCCACTGCCACCAGTTCTGGTTTTATCTGAAAGTTAATGCCCAGAAACTTCGCTGCCCTCACGCATATGAGACGTCCGAGCTCGAATAAGCATGATTTGGCTCTGTAGAAATATATTTTTCAACATTTTCAGCGCATGTGGCGAACACTCGATTCTGGGAACCATTTTATACCTTCCGTTCCGAGTACTTAAAACAGTACTTTCCAGAGGGAGTAGGAGGGAGAGAAGAATAAGTGCACAAGCTAGGCGATGCCTCAGCTCACTCTGTTCTACTTAAAGCAGAACTACAGACTGTATATAGCCCGATCTTTGTCTTCGTCGCCTACGCGCTGTGCTACAATTTTGTTGTTGTTCACTGCTCGCATCTTGCTTCTTCTGGTTGTACTGAAAGTATGTATGATACACTAACTACAGCTAATTGGATATCTGTGCTGATAATAATATCGTATTTTTGGCTGCAGAATGGGCCGCAAAAAGCAGCGAAGACAGCAAGAAAGATTTGGAATGTGTGAACTGCCATATCATCAGTTTGAATAAACTTAAGCTTGGTGTTCGGTTTTTTTACCTCAATTCTTGCCGCCTGGATAAAAGGAGTTAGGCAGTAAGCCTCAACCGCCAGGGAGTCCTCCAGGCTTCTTTGTTCCAGCGAACAGGTGGGGAGCGTGCTATTGGAGTACCGGCACTGGCCAGATGCCAGGTTGCTGCAACTTGTCATGGGCTGAAAAATGTCGATGATGAAGCACTAGGTTTGGTTAACAGACGTAGGCGGCTCTGTCTGCTATTAATGCGAAAGCATTTCTTGTCTCGATAGTGGCGAGTATAGGGCCTGTCATCAGAGCATGTCAGCACAAAAATGAGCATTCGAAAAAGAAATCGGACGGCATTGTGGTTCGAACCCAGGACGTGCCAGGCGGTCGCGCAACACATACGCCGCGAACATCCTCAAGCCTGCAAGAGCGGCACGATATGAACGAGTTGTGGTGTCTACGACGGTAAAGTGTGTTCGGGATGTGTACTGATGTTAGACAACGATTACTTGCAAAAAAAATGTTCACAGCATCTAAGGGTCACGTGATAAGTGTCACGTGACAACGATGACTTGTAAATAAGTTGCTGACGCACAAACGCAAATCCTTTCGCATTTCTTCAATGCAGCTGACTGCAGTGCTCTACAAATTTTTTATTTTATTCCCAGCGGGCAAGTCCCACGTTGGAATGAGTCGTGTTTTAGTTGCACCAAACAGTCAGCCCACCCAGACTAAACCGGCCACGACAAACAACTACTTCAGCGCTGAAGAGTAATTGAGAATACAAGTTTTAAATCTCAGATGGCTTAGTCAACTACATGTCCCAATAGAGAGAAAGCACGATGACCCATGTTAAAATTGTTGTGCGTACAATTCCCTTAGATGAAGCTCTTCAAGCAAACAGCACACGCAAGCAAATAGGAAATAGCACACGCAAGCGTCGGGACACTCAAATGTCAATACTACAGTGTACTAGAATACTTTGTAGTACACTATACTTGTACCTAAATAAACGAGGCGAAAAAGAAAAGCAGGCATTCATTCTCGAGCTTTCTTGGCTTACTAGTTTGCTTCACATTGGTCAGACATTAGTGTAGCTACTGTGCTGATGCTCTTTACAATCCAACGCGTAATAAAATTTGGGCTCCCTCATGTACGAACTCGGCTATCCTTTGTGCCAATGGCGGGAGAGGAAGCGGTCCTTTGTAACCTTTTTGCACATTCAAAAAAGTCTTATCCGATCGAAATTAACCCGCGAAACTCACTGCAGCACACCTTAAGAGCAGCCAATACTCATCGAAACCAAGAAAAGCAAAGCATAATGTTTCTTGTTTTATGGTTCCCTTTGGTCACAAAAGTCTCCAATATACTTGACAGATCCAAGCAAAAGTCTGGGTAGCATTGTGAATAAATGCACAAACTCTGGAAGTCGCCGGTCCCACAGTTTAGATGTGTGCTTAGATCAAAATTATGAGACATCTTAAGAAAAAGCACGCGCTAGATGCGAACTGTTTGGCCGCTGAGGGCCGAAACCTGGCTGACAAATCTCTTCGAAAACGTTACACAGAAGCCTAGAGAATTCTTTCTGACTTCCAATGGCAGTTACCCTGCAGGAGTAATGCGTTTTTTTAGGAGCTCCGTAAAAGACAAATCTGCATTATAATGCACAAGGATTCTGACGAGGATATAGGGCTGAGAAAGCGAATCATGTTGCACATAGGCCAGGACTGTATACCGCTTGTGACGAAAGAATAAGGAAAGCACAGTTTCGGCCGCGCAGGCTGTCATCTCTCCCCCAATGGTGGAGGATGACTGCAATGCCTACCGGACGACTTACGTGCGCGCAGATAGTCCCCAGACTTGGAAGTGGGCCGCAGAAAACCCTGTCGTACATGGCCACCACCGTCAATGTCGCGTAGCCGAGCAACTTGTAAATGATGACCACGGGCAGCAAGCACACCACTAAAA
This sequence comes from Amblyomma americanum, assembly GCA_030143305.2. Taxonomy (NCBI): domain Eukaryota; kingdom Metazoa; phylum Arthropoda; class Arachnida; order Ixodida; family Ixodidae; genus Amblyomma; species Amblyomma americanum. Next base: position 19,263 of record JARKHS020030960.1, read on the forward strand.
CAACGAGTGCGTGGAACAACATTTCTAAACGCCTACAAGGATAGCACCGAAAGGTTTAAGCAGCCTTGGCCGGCCGGTCGGCTTCTTCTTCTTTACCTCAGTAAGCACCTCTTCTTCTTTACCTCTTCTTACGGGCTGTATCGTTGACTGTTCTGTTGACGTGGCTCAGCTACCCAGGCTGCGGGGCAGTGGCTAAGTACCTGGCGGTGTTGCGCTAGCTTGCTAAATTTCTCCTTTTTGTCTGTGCCTGTTTGCTCCTGTTCTGGGGTGATTGGGTGTGGGACGAGAGCTTAATGTCTACTTCTTCTCCTGGCCAGGGGTTTTCCCCTTGGTCGGCATCTCTTCCTAAAGACCAGCTCCCAATTGATATCTTTTTCCGCAGTGGTGTTTCAAGCATTCCGGTCGCTTTAGTGCCTTCCGATGGCGGCGCTATCCGACTGAACAACCCGGAGGCAGTGCAGGATGTCCGGCAGTTCGGCAGAGGTGGTTCTTAAGTGTACGACCTTCGCCAGCCACCCGGTGACCGCATTCATTCCGCCTCATCTAGCATGTTCCAAGGGCTTGGTCCGAGGGGTCGACTCTCGATTGAGCCCTGCGGAAACGCTTGAGAACCTCTCGCCGGCGAGAGTGATTGCTGTCCATCGATGCAGCAGGATGGTTGACGGAGTAAAAATTCCTACGTAGTCCGCCATTGCCACATTTGCAGGAATATTTTACCCGTCAGACATTAAAGTGTGGCCATTGGTTTTTCGAGTAGATGCCTTTAACTCTCGGCCCCTTCAGTGTCAAAACTGCTGGCGATTTGGCCACAGCGGCAAAGCCTGCAAATCGGCCTTACGCTGTTGTGCCTGTGGGGAACGTCATTGCAAAGAGGAATGTCCTGAAGAGCAAGAGAAATGTTGTTTGTGTAGCGGTGCTCATCCTGCTGATTCGCCTGACTGTCCTGCACGAGCACAAGAAGTTCAGGTGCTCGAGCTTATAGACAAGCGCAGATGCACGCGGAGAAAGGCTTTTGCCGCAGTCAAGGAGAGAGCCTCTGGCGGCCCATAAAGCTGTGGCAAATGCAATGGATCGCATTATGGAAACCGTGTCCACGTGCATTTCGCAGGTCATAGCTGCTCAGATGACCAATCTTCTGCAGGCGTCCGCCGCTCCGCTCTTGTCTTCTTTGGCTTCGGAAGCTACCCCTCCTTCTGTAGTAATAGCAATAAAAGACCTCTCAGGCCTCTCCTTCGAATAGCGTTATGGACGCATCCTCTATGGATTGTATGGATATGGAGTCTGATCTCCGCGCCCAGAAACGAAGTGGGTCTCCTCTGAATATTGCAGGTCCATCTTGCCCCCAGTCAAAGACAAAGAAAAGTAACGCAAGTCAAAACGCTAAGACCAGGATTCTAGAAAAGGCAGTCGCGGCTGCGGCACTTCCGCCAAGATAGGGTTCTTAAGTGTACTCCAGTGGAATTGTCGATCTATATTCTCAGCTTCAACAGATTTAAATTGCCTATGCAATCAGCTTCTACCAGATTTAGTTGCTTTACAGGAAACATGGCTAACTTCAAATTTCAATTATCATCTCAAGGATTACCATCCGTTCCGCCTTGACCGGTCATCACGAGGGGGGGGGGGGATATCATTGAGGAAGGTGTGCAAGGCCAGATTTCTAGGCTTAAGGACGCGCTGGCTTTCCTGAGGCAACTATAGGAAGGATATGCGAAAGGCTGATGGCCAAAATCAAATCGGAGCATAAGCGTGTTCCTCAAGAAGATGAAGTCTCGAAGCGCTGGAAGATTGGTGTCATCCCTTACGTCCACGCATTGTCACACCGTCTGAAGAAAGTGGGACAAAAATTTCAAGTTGATGTATTTTCGTCTCGCAGAAAATTAAGCAACATTTGCTGAGCTGTGCAGCGGAAGCGAGAGTCCCTACTAGGAAGGAGGATTGGTGGCGGTTGTACCACAGCACACGCAGAGAGGAGGGTTGAGTGCGTCGAAGGTGTAGCATACAAGATCCCCCTTTCATGTCGGCCAGAATGGGCGATGTCTCAACGAACGCCTCAGGGATTATCACAATTCTTGGACAGGGCAGCCGGTTCGAATTGGCGCTGCACTGCAGGCAACCAAAGCACACGTGCGCACCATTGCTTCATCAGACATCCGTCATCTTCAAACATAAAAGATCAGATAGTGAGGGAACTAGTAGAGGCATATCACATTGACAAGGGGGGTGCAGCATGCATTAGCAAGCCCTCATTATCATTGGATAACCACGAAATCACCTGTTTGGAGCATGCATTTGCAGCAAGGTAGATTTAAGATGTTCAGTGAGGAGGCAGTGTGGCTTGAATATTTTTGTTCTACTTAGTGTTTGACGGGAATAGTATATGTACCTACGTGCGTAATAAATCACCAGTTGAAAGTCAGCGCTCGTGTCGTCGTGTTTGTTCCGTCCTCGTGTTTTTTCCGCGCTGTTTTACCATGGATAATAAACTTGCTCAGCTTTCCGTACTACTACGGCCATATGAGTTTAGAAAACAGGACGCGACAATGAATCATTCTTGCGTCACTCTAGCTCGATACAAAAATCCCCTCCATGCATGACCGCTTGTTTAATCCTGTAAATTCGTTGCCCACACTAATTACTAACGATTTAAAGAACGACTCTAGTACCGCTTTTTTGTTTATTAAGTTCGATCATTTCGTCGGCGGCTGCTGTTAGGGAGCCCGCAGCCAACAAAGGGGTCACTTTTGGGGATATGGCGCCAACCAGGAGTGCAGGCGTAGTCCCAACGAAGACCAAACCTGCATTGCAAAAAAAAAAAGAAATACAATTTTTGACTGTAGATTCACTGTCAGAACGTTCTCTTACAAGTGCAAGGGAGGGTAAAAACAGACCAACCAATTCTACTATGTCCACTTGATAAGCTTCACAAGTTCAAGGCTGCAAATATGGCAGAACCGACACTGCAGAGCACTATCGAGATCAAGGGTCCCCGCTGCACAAAAAGAGATATGGGCAATTATAGAGTCAATTCATAGAGTGTTTGATTTAGCGCTGAAGAATGGGTGGTGTGAGCAAATTTTCTTCTTTCATAAACTGACTGCTTCGAAGCGCACATACGACAATGCGAATGAGCCTCTAGAAAAGCATGGCGCTTGAAAAAAATCCCTCAAGTCTTCATGTTCGTGACGTGGCAAAACAAAACTTTAGGCGGCGATTAATCGGACCGATGCGGCGGAAGTGCGTAAGCTTTCTCCTTTCAGTCGCCAATATGTTCCAGTTCCTATTTCATTCCAGTTCAGATCATATTCCAATTCCCACTACGCAATCACGCAAAATGTCTTACAATGATGATAGATCGCAGCGAAATTTCAAACTCTTAATGGTATGCGATGCACCACTGGTTTCTGAGAAGGTAGACAAGTCGCAAGCCTTGTTTTCGTACAGACAGTTTTTTCGTTAGGATGTATATTTTGCACGTAGGGTTGCTCTTCTCTGAGTCATTTGCGTTTTTGCTGAGTTCATCGGCGTCTTCCTCCTAACAGTAGAAAGGGGGCGACTGGCAGGTTGGTATGGGGACAGGTAACAAGTGGCAGGTGAAGAGAGGCAAATCCCCTCTTAATGCCAGCTTGCAGGTGGAGGCTTCACACAAACACCGACACCGCTGAACAGCTCCTCCATGACTCTCCCAATGCTTCTTTTCAAATTTCGTCACGCAAGGATACCATCGGCATTTAGTCAGTACGTCCGCTGGAGTAAACAGTTTTTCTCGTTCAATAAAAAGGTATCATATCAACCACAAAATCAGCAACTGAGGGCACTTCTTAGTGAGGCTGGTCAACAACCGACCGCAGTAGTATGTCACTTACGTGGGAAGAAAAATGGAACACTTGCAAGAGTGAATACGACATTTAACTCTTCCGAATATACATACCTGAATATTTCACTCCTCTGAATATATTATAAACAATGGCTGGAGAGACTAAAGTAGCAAGTTTATTCCTGGAAGCGTGGCTGCCTCCACTAATAAGAGCGCAGAAGTGGCCAAAATAAAAGTGCAGTTTCTGCTCGCCATAGTAAGCTGAGAATATGACAGCAGCCAATACTCATCGAAACCAAGAAACGCATACCAGAATGTCTTTTTCGTTTAAAGGTTCCCTTTGGTCACAAAAGTGGAGTTTTGTGTAGTGATTAACGCTGAAGATACCTGTACAGAAAGCATAAGACGACAGCGTGCCGCAGTTAGATGAGCCAAGTCCACGACGTGGAGCGTCAGGTAACCACTGAACTAGAGCGGCGACTGCTTCGTATTCTGTTCTTGGGTGCCCGTATGCTGCGTTTGCCTAAAAATTAGAGTGCTGTCCGTTTTTTTTTTGTTTGGTTTTTGGGGCTTAACGTCCTGAAGTGACTAAGGCTATCAGGGACGCCGCGGTAAAGGTCTCCGGAAATTTCGGCCTCCTGACGTTCTTTAATGTGCACTGACACCGCACAGTACACGGGCCTCTAGAATTTCGCCTTCATCGAAATTCAAGTGCCAGGGCAAGGAGGATCTAACCGTGTTTCGGGTGAGCAGCCGAGCGCCATTAACCACTGAGCCGCGGCGGCGGCAGCTATCCGTTCGCCCAGAGTGGTCCGTTCGCCTTGTTACCCTTTTTAATGTTCCTTCTGTCTAGCTTCTTTCTACAAGAAAGACCACGTCGGCTACAAAGAACGCGCTAGGTGAAAGAACCAACTAGGTGAAAAACAAGTTCTGCTACATAGAAGTCACCTGCGATCAACCCCCTCTGCGCCGATCGAAGGAAAGCCACGGTGGCGGCCCCAATTGCAGAGCCTCTTGCATCACTTCCGGCAGCTGAGGGGCCGGAGCCAAGACGTCGGCCAACGTCAGGGCCCAGCAGAATGAGCCACACCATCGCAAGGATCGCGTCGGCTGCGAACTTGCACGACTCGCGGACGCGCACCTGCAAACAAAGTTATCTATAGCTGCAACATAATTATCATAATTTGGTGATGCACAGCGGATTAGTTTCCTGTGGGGGTTGAAATGCTTTGACACCTAAGCAAAAATCATGCAAGTGGGACTAACTGCCCGATAGAAACATAGAATCATTGTAGAAGCTCCGGTTGTCAGAGGCTGCTTTTTCACAATTTAAAAGTGACCCACAACTATTCAGTCCGAAATATACACAACGTGAGCCATGTTGCAAATTTAGGACGGGCTATGGAACACCACTACTCACTCTGTTTAAACCAGCTCGTGTTTGTAGGCAGTGAAGTGTTCATATATTTGCGGTTGTGACCACGTGTGTCACTTTTAGCCCTCTTCACACAGACAATTCTGCATAAGTGGTTCCTAAGAGAATAATCCATCGGTCTTTACAGAGACAGATGGTTGTGGCAGAGCAGGTACTCTCAGAGGACTAATCCGTATTTAGAGAATTTGACTTAGAGTCTACATACAGCCTCGATCACACTTGTCCAGTTTGCTCGAGTGGTGTGCTGTGGAGGAAATGAAGTTAACTGTTATCGCGGCAAGGTTACTAGGGGCAAGGGGCCCCGTGTAGCTCAAGCGTAAATTCGGCTGGGCTCAGGCACAAGTTTTGCCAGAAAAAGTAAGCACCTGCTTTATAATTTCGCTTTATTCTCTCAACATAGCATCGCTCCAGCGCTCTACACAAGTGTGATTGTACCCGCCTTCTCTAGCAAGTACACATTGATCTTTTGTCAGTCAAATGCTGACATCAGCTACACAATAGGAAAAGTTCAGCGCGAGCACAGATAATAAAGAAAATGTCCTGCGACTGTACCACTTTTCACCTTTCATCCGCCGTCTATCTATGCCCGCGAGAACCAGAAATCGACGTCGCCAGAAATTTACCATTCAGTTTCGATATGAAAGAGGGGGCGCAGTGCTTTTTTCTGCAGCGCTAATTGTATGAAGAACTTTCAGGAATACGGTACCGCCGCCAGCATCACATGACGTGGGAACTAAAATCTACACTACTGAGCTCCTCCCCAATAGGGCTGTTGGCTAGGGCCACCATAGAGCCCTCGACAAAGTCCATCTGTGTGATCACGTGGTCAACGTGGATCTGAAGTAGGGTGTCACACGGGCGCGCTATGCCTACGGGGGTGTGGGCCCGATGACCACGTTGCTTTCACTACTCTGCCCCGAGGAAATAAAATGAAGGATATAGACGTTAGTCTCTCTACGTAGTACAAATGGGCAGCACAGATCACATCACTACTCAAAACGCGCGGTAAGTTTTTAGCAATTCTCAACGCATCTTAATAACTAAGGCGCAATGGTGAGTAAATTTGTGTCCTCTCTACATTACTCTGACTTAGAACGGAGAGCGTCTTTGCGACAAATTTAACAGGCTGCTAAAAACGCGAAAAAACTCGTATATGTATCTAATCGCAATGTAAAATCGCAGAATCTGCTCCCCTCATTCCAACCTTTTAACGTACGCAGGTCGCACGATTTATGACGGCACACGTTGTCTCGCTAGCCCCATTTTAGTGCCAAACACACTATCGTTCTGTCTCTCTTAGGGCTGTGAATTGATCGGTCCAATCCCACCAGCACCGAACACTGGAAAATCCCAAAATGGTATACGGCAACTGCGCTCGTCAAATCTTCCAAGATACTTTTCCACTCTTCTAATCAACACCTTAGTTTGGGCATCGGCACTGCGAAATGAACCCTTTCTGAGTTTAAACAATCGCTCAAGATCTCATGCACATTCTTGGATTTTTATTCCTGTTAATCCTATATGTGGCTGCGTGCGTGCTTCGAATCTCCTGTAAATGTTTTTGTTTTAGTATCCTCACTGGGTACTACGCTGACGTAATTTATTTATTTGATATCTTAAGCCTCTAGCTATTTTTGTCATGTCTTTTCATCATGGCACTGTATTTTGGGGGCCAGCAAGGTGTCATACCCAGCATTTCTGGACAAAAGCATTTTTGAGCGGGGAACCGCTTATGATCGCCATTTTTTCATACCCCCCAATGTAAGATTTCACTCTAACAATCATAAAATATCCGCAGATCACCCAACAGCAGATCAGTATTTTTTTTCTGTTCACGTCTTGTCTTAGCTGTTCAATACGATCGATGGAAACACATCAGAAAAATGCATTAGTTTCAATTTTCAAAATCTTTGCCCTAAAAAGCAGGATTAAAGGCCATGTTGCAAATTTAGGAAAACGAGTTTTATCCAATATAAAAAATGTAGGATGAACTAAGGAACACCACTATTCACTCAAATTCCTAACCTGCTGAACCTCAATCCTGATCTGACTGGTGTCATGAAAACCAGTTCCTCTTTGCGTGCTCTCCGACAACAGGCTAAGATTTTCTCAAACATGACGATCATTTCAAACCTGGCTTCGGACATGAAGACGCTTATCTTCCCTAAGCGGAGGGGCTTTATTTCCTTGCTTTTTATATACATAATAATTGTGCACAATGCAGCATTGTCAAAAGCTGCACTGAAACCAACGAATTGCAGGAGTCAGAGCTGTGCTCTTTACCCTGTTCTTTGCCGTCTCGAAGGAAGGTGGCAGATCTGGACCTCCAAGGCGTCGTCGAGGGTCCCGTTGTTCAACGAGCAGCTCAGCAGCATTCGAGTATCGGCACTGGCCAGATGTCAGGTAGCGACACCCTCCCTGCGTTCGGCTGGGCAAAACGACTCTGATCCACTGATTTTGAGAACACGCAGAGTAGAAAGCTTGGTTTTGCTTTCCTCATCTCGAAAGCATAAAAATAACCCGTGAGGGGGTGGCTCTGTCTAGGCATTCATATTAGGCGCCTCTTTTTTCCACTGAGCACCATTACCAAACAGCCCTAGTTTCCAAGAGCCTTCTCAGAGTTCACTCCATACTGTTGGCACCGTATTCTCCCGCCTCCTTCTCTTTAATGACGCGGTCTTGTTGAGAGTAATCATTGCTTGAATTCACTTTTTCAATATTTGCCGTTCTTTGTCATTTGAGTGAAGACGCATATTTGCCCTACGCGGAGGGGCTTTATTTCCTTGCTTTTTATATACATACTAATTGTGCACAATGCAGCATTGCAATCTAGCAAGAGGGGGTGGTGAGCATGGTAATCGAGGACGTTTTAATAGGATAATAAAGAAAACAAAACTAAGAGAGAGCGCAGATCGGCGAAGGTAAGAACACATCTAAATAGACTAAATGTTTATGTGGAGAAAGAAACAAATTTGTTATTAAAGAAGGGAGTAACAGTGCTTGCCGGAAATAAAGTTGCCAAAGCTTGCCAGCCTACCAGAGCGACACTTAGAGACTGGTTGGATGATAACTTACGTTCGCACAAACGGTCGCCAAGCTCGGAATCGAGCCGCAGAAGGCCGCGTCGAACATGGAAGCCCCTGCTGTCAACAAGGTGTCAGTGAGTACCATGCCGACCAGGATCCTGACTGGCACCTGGTAGGCCACTGAACACATGAGTACGACGTAGAGGAGACCGTGCGCAACAACCGGTGCCATTGGTGCCTTTGCAGGAGCGGATGACTTTGGTGCTGAGTGCGCTCCTTCTACTCTCTCCTTAAAGCACAAAAAAAACAGAACTTCAATACCAAGGTAAAGAACGAAAGAGCAGATATTCTGCAAGTGTAAGTGCCTCAACTCACGGATGGCGCAGCTTCTCAAAGCGCTGACGCAGTGGTGCGCGGGAAGAACGTTGGCTTTCTTCATTTGCCTCTACTTCGATTATATCACAAGTAGGGCCCCTATCAATTGCCGTAGCTCCACTACCCTGCTCAATATCTCGGAATATTTTGTCAGCAGCAATCGTTCATAGCACTAGCCGCTCCAGAACCAGACTCCCTGGTTATGATAACTAAATCCCGGGAAACCTGTCGGAATTTAGAACAAAGACGCATATCTCAACGCGCCGCCAAAAGTTTGCATAGATGTGAGTTCCGGGATCGCTCGGACACGCGTGTCGTCATGCAGGACATGCACATGCAAGACAAGAGGGAAACGAGGTTGCAGACGCCTCAGCCCGCGCGCTCAACCAGCGGGCATCGACTCGCCGCCTGAGGTATCAGAACCTAATCCGGCTATCACTTACAAATAAATTATTCAGATATATCCAATACAGCATAGCCGCTTTCATCCGCTTGCGAAATGGCTAGCCAAAAGCGAGGAGCCTTGGCTTCTTCGCTTATATACCAACAAGGTACAGTGTCCGGCAGTGCTGCAATATTTTATCCGGCTTTTAACGGGGAGTGTCCGCATTGTGGGTGCGCGTTCTCGGACGTGTACCACGTGGTGTGGACATGCCCCTCTAACCCTGCTTACCCCCCTTTCCCCTCACCGATCCGAGAGAGCGTGGAGGCTGCCCTGCTCTGCTGCTCTACGTTAGAGAGAGCCAAAGCGCCCTCGTCACTAGGGCCAGAGCTGCCGCGGAAGCCAGAGGGGTCCCGAGCTACGGGCCCCTCCTATTATTTGTAAGGGGCTTACTAAACCAACACGACCAACGGCTACGGCAATGCCCCCGTCGGCGTTCATTGTGTTGGCGTTGGCAACGTTCTGGACGCAGATGATTTTGAAGAAAGGCATAGCGCCAAAGAGGTTTGGTCGACCACAACTATTTCGCTGCTCCTTCTTTCAAAGATAACAGGTGAAGTCATCTTTGTGGAGCATTTGAAGGTCGCTTACCGTTTTGCCTAGATGCGTAAAGTTGAGAGCGTATTTCAACAAATACGAGAGGTGTAGAGGTACCGCAAGGGCTATCTATAGTCACGCATTTTAGGAGCCTGAAAGGGCTGGCTCTCTTTAAAAATACTTTTCTTTCAAAAATGTTCCGTTCTGTGGTTTAGTATCGTAATTCTTCTTGACAAGTACCCCTAAATGCACGGCGCATGATATACGAAGCTTTAGCGTCCAGTTCAATTTTTTTTTAACTGGCGCGGCAACACAGCCGTGCAGGCTAGCAATCTGCCGAATGTCGGGCTGAATCACGTGATACATGAATTCCTCTCCACCAATAAATTTTTTCTCTCTCTCAGCTAATCCAGAATATACAAAGCGAAAGCTGTCGGCGTTCATTGTGTTGTCGTTGGCAACGTTCTGGACGCAGATGATTTTGAAGAAAGGCATATATTGCCAGGAGTGCCCACAATCACTCCAGCACAAATGGCAACGGCTATTGTGTGTGAAACGCTGTCAACACTCGTTACAAAGGTTTACCTTGATTTATTACGCGCCGCGCCGAGTAATGTGCGCGTAATTATCGAGAACCACTGGCGACGCTGGACTAAATCTTTCGGCGCCGCTTCAGACCCTCGGAGATGGTGAGGTGGAAGTTCGCAGAGAGGAGATGGCGCGCACTATCGAAGCGTCAGTCATTATTTAGCGAATACAGTCTTTCATCCCAGCTGGCGGTGAGCAACTGCATAGGCGGCGTCGCATTATCCATACTAGAAGTAGCAAGCAAAGGAAGCGGGTGCGCGCTGTACGCGCTACATGTGAACTCGCAACCTTTAAGAAGCGTTTCCTACAATTTTGGAGAATTGGTGGCTTAAATTGGAGCACCGCCGTCACAAAATTCGTCGCAATACCGGCACCATCTTAGCGCAGTGCTCAAAACGAACCGCACTGGTGCTGAAAGGCCTACAACGCCTAAACATGATAATTTCAAACCTGGCTTCGGACATGGGTGCAGTAAAGTTACCTTTATAATCGGCTGCGCAGCTAATAAAGCTGACTTAACCATTCTTTAGGCCAGCGATACAGACACGCGAAGTTTAGCCACTGATTCGCGCTTTTCGGGCTCTTGCAACGACTCACACTTTCGGAAGTAATCTTCATTGTGGCAGGCGTTTCATTCAAATCGACTGGCTCGCCAAAATACACTTTTTTGTGGGCGCTAGGACTTGTCTATAGAAAGGAAGTGTCTATAAGAAGTGACTGTAAGACGGGTTAGGAGTCCCTTGCCCCTCCAGCTCACCGTCGAAGTGTCTATAAGAAGTGACTATTATAAGACGGTTTAGGACTCTTCCCCATCCAGCTCAACGACGACATTGACGCCCGCTAAGGCCTTTGTTAGCCGAGAGAGGCGTAACGCCATGCCGAAAAAAGGAACTCTTCTTGGGCAAGCAGTAAAAGAAGAAGGCCTATCCAGCTTGAGAAGCCGACAGCATCTACAGCGTACATACGACGGACCTGGCTTCAAGCACTGTTTTATCTGCATTTTGCGCAGCACCGACTCTTGTGTGAGGATGAGTCTTTTGTTTCTATGCAGGAGAGCGCTATAGACACTTCTTCCGCAGTGTCTATGTTGTGCCCTCGGATAGCTTCCGTGGAGACTGGAGCCCCTCGGGCGTTGACGACCGAAGCTCCTGCCGCTCCCGTTCAGCCACCCGCCGCATCAACATAGGCTACGTCAGCTTTATCCATATTACGGAACCTCAGCTACAGAGCCTCGGCTTTCTTGGCCGAGGCTCTGGTGGCCTAGGCCGAGGCCGAGGCACCCGCCGAGCACAGGGGGAAACAGGATTGCCTTCAAAATTACGGGGAAAAATTGTTGACCATTACAAACTGGGACGTACAAATTTGGACGTACAAATTGAGTGGCGGACGTAGAACCCCAACCAGACCCAAAATTAAATAGTAGAGAAGCTGTCGCGTGGAGGTGGCTACATTTATGAACACGGTATGGTACACAGAGCTGAGGTCGCTGGATAGATGCTCAGACTGTGGGGTTCTCCCGACCCGGGCAAAATAGAGAAGCCTGGGAGACCCTGCCAAGAAGCCCGGACCCTGTGCTTCAGCGCACTACCATCCATCTGGCGGAAGAAGTCGCTACTAGTCAAGGACTGCCAGCCAGCTTCTAACTGCGGACGTGCAACTCCCCGTATCCCAGGCCTGCGTGCCGGAGGTGGGAAGAAACGTCTTTTCTGCTGGACATAAAAGTTGTTCAATCAATCAATCAATCAATCAATCAATCGAGACTATCGACTCTCTGCTGCAGCATGACAAGTACGTCATGCACACAGCTCCGTGGTGTCAGTGTGGTGAGGGTGTCAGCTACCCACCCATGCTGCCTTCAATGCCGATGGTGTGGCAGCGTCTGTAGCTAAGAAGGCAACCTCCACTCCCCGACACTCTTGGAGACACTGCCGAGTCCGCCAAGACGCTGCCTTCAACTAAAGGCGAAATTTGGAGAAAGAGATTCGAATTTAGGAAACTGCAGCAGCGTTAACTATTAAGACATAGAAGACGAGAGAGCACAACCGCTGGACGTCTGCACCGCTCCACATGGAGTGTCCTTGGCAGGCCTCTTGAGCCGAGCTAGGTAGCCGAAAGAGGGAGGCATTGGGCGGCTGGTCCTGGAGCCTCAACGCTTCGGCGTCCGCAGAATTCTGGCGCTGGTGCCAAAGGATGGTGGTTCTATCAAAGTGAACAATCCAGGGCCTATTCGAGCTGCTATCAAGGCGGCCACTTCCCTTTATGAGGCAATAATCACTGAGGTAAGGCAGTTTGGACGTGGCGGGATTCTGTGGCGGGATTCACCAGACCTGTCGTGCGTAAAGGACCTTTCTAAACTGGTCTTCTTTTGGGTCTCTTTCAGTAAACAGCTTTATTCCGTCTCATCTGGCCTGCACAAAAGGCTTGGTTCGCGGTGTGGGCTCTCAGTTGAGACCCTCGATATTCTCTCTGCAGCGAGTGTTGTTGCTATGTATCGCTGTAGCCGGGAAGTGAACAATGAACGGGTGCCAACGGAAACGGTTATTGACACTTTTGCGGGTACTGCCTGCCCCTCAGAAATAAAAGCATTGCCCCTAATCGTCCGTGTAGATGCCCTTCCGTCTAAGCCACTGCAGTGCAGCAATTGCTGGCGATATGGCCATAGTGCTCGTGGCTGCAAGTCCACCTTGCGCTGTAGCAAATGCGGCAATGACCATCCTTCAAATTTATGCTCTGGTAAGGACGAGAAGTGTTGCATTTGTGGTGGATCTCACGCTGCAAATTCCATGGATTGTCCTTCTCGGGATCATGAATTTGCTAACCGACCGCAAACGCTGTTCGCGGCGCGAGGCAATATCAAACATTAAAGAGAGCTCAGGGCTATGCAGGCTTGTCAGCCCGTTCAGGAGTGCCCGTCTGTCTCTCTCAGGCAATAGTGACTGCTGTGGAAGCCTCTATGGCTAAGATGGTTGACAGGACAGTGTCCACTGTCACAGAGTGCGTATCTAATGCTCTGGCAACGTATATTACCCAGGCCGTGCAAATTAGAATGACTTCTCCAATGTCAGCAATACCTTCGTTAATGACTCAACATTCCATGCCTGAGCAGTCTCAGCCCCAAGAACAAGATACTGCGCTTTCTCCACTTCCTCGGTCCACTACTAATTCAGATAATGCTCAAACGCTGTGGATCCTCCATCTAACCCTTCTCCACATCCTCAGCCGAAATCAAAGCAAAATCAGGAAATCGTCGCGCACTTTTCGGATTCATAAGATCGCGGAAAAAGATTCCGGTTCCAGAAAATTCACCCTCATGTGCTTTGACCCCGCAAGAAGCAATAGAAACAGTTGAGACAATTGCCAAAGGATTAGAGCAGCGTTTCGCCTCTGTACTCCCTTTGGGCTCCGCGTTTGTGGCGTCAGTGGACCAGTTTCAGCATTTCCCTCCTATTACCCTTCCCGAGCTTTCCCCGATAGTGTTGAGGTTACCAACTGCTGCTCCTGGCCCTGATAAGGTAACATCAAAAATGTTAAGGATCCTCTTTGAGGAGTCTTCTACCTCCTTACTGCAGCTGGTTAATTTTTCAATCAAACATGCATGAATTCCTCCTGAGTGGAAAATCGCAAAAGTGGCTATTCTCTGGATAATATTAGACCCATTTCATTGACATCAAAAGTGGTTAAGTTAATTGAAAGGGTCATACTCCTACGTGTTTCGGAGTTTGTGGACCGCAATAATATCCTTAGTCCCCGTCAAATTGGTTTCCGTCAAGAATGTTCCATATCGAATGCTCACACCGATCTTGAGAGTCGCATTCGTCTTGCGCGGCACCAAAAAATGTATGCTGCGTTGGTGACATTAGATGTAGCCAAAGCTCATGACAGCGTAGAACACTGCATATTATTGCAAAGATTATATATATACTCTGCAGTTTCCGAATTACTTGCGTGGATATCTGCGTTCCTTGAAAATTGACACTTTTTTTGTGTACTAAATGGTGTGAATTCTGAAAGATATAAACAATCCAGAGGTGTTCCACAAGGGGAAGTCATTTTTGCCATCATGTTTATGAATTGTAGCGTTCAACGACTGAAGACGATGCAAGCAGAAAGCGCAGGTCAGCGATCCAGATTGCATCACAGGGATGAACGAATACTGACGTTTATTGAAATCAAACAGAGAGTGCTCTCAGAAGGGCAGCGCTAAAATGAATTTAGTGCTAGTACTCCGTTTTTTCTTTTCAATAAGGTGTAAAATTTATTTATTCGATCGTATATGCTACAAATCACACAAGGTGAAAGCGATATGCTCCGACTGTTGTGATTTAATGCCTTCTGCGTGCATTTGTCGCGATACTGGTGTTGTCCTTCTTTCAGGCAACTTCCCGTGCCGGTGTGTCTTATATACAGGTAACAACAGGAAGCTGGTTATCATTAACTGTACTTTGTACTTCTGGACATGGACATGACAGCGAGCGACACATGCCCGCGCGTTCAGGATTTCTTCGTCAGTGAGTTCGTGTACGCCACCCCTTAAATGAACCTCAAGGGAGCAGAAAGTGAAAAGATGAACTGCCTGATAAGGCAGGCGTACAATCCCGCTGTCGACTTCCGCAGAAACACGCCAAACGCGAGACTGCTGTCTCTTGGGAACCACAACACCCATTGTGGCACAACTTTCATCGCAAAAGCAGGCAGATACGGGGCTCTACATTTTGCGCAGGTCAGACATACAGGGCGCGGACCCTTCAGGCCAGGTGATCATGCCTACAGAGATGCACGAACGCATTCGAGTCAAACGTATCCCCTAGAACATGCAAGCGAACCGTCACAAAAACTGGAGGAGCGCCAGGGCGAAGACGTTAAGCAAAAAGTATCGAGAGGACGATAGTGCCGTGCATGTTGACGCGGCTCGTAATAAAATTACAGGGAAACACGCTTTCGCTGTGAGCGCGGTCAGTATCTCCCGCAAGGTAGCGGCTACGGTGGCCAAAAGATGATTATGATTATGGATTTTTATGGCGCGAGGGCATATGCGGCCGAAGAGCGCCATGACACAAGGCATTTTTCTTTTTCTCAAGGTGGGGTCAAAGACCAATTTCCCAAGCATTTCACCCTAAATAAGTGCGATAGGGCAACTGAGCACCTACTTTGCGACTGCCTTCCGAGGGTCAATGCACTAAACCTAAGGCTTTCTGGCGGGCGCTCGAAGCGAGCAGACGTGTTATTCAGCTCACCGCTCCTTTCGAGGCTAGGCTTCGCGGCGCAGCGGGGCCTCCCTATGGAGGCCACAGACACCAAGAACGACCGACAGCCTGCGATCGGCGGTAACGGTACGCAACGCAGGGCAGGCCGCTCTTGCTCGCGGACACGAGCGACATCTAGGGCAAGATCGTCCAGCACCATGCGGCGGATGTAGGCCGAGATCGCTGATCTGCGGGACATGGTGAGGTGTTTTACGGCGGCGCTCATCACCACCTCGGCGAACCTCGAGTCCGTAAAGGGGCGCCGCCAACGCACCCACGCGTTCTAGTCCTGAGGGACGCCATGACGCTTGCCCGCCATCTTATGCAGGACGCCATGGCCGCTCCCTCCCCGCCATTGCCGGCCACCCCCTCCACTTCCCGCCACCATGGCTACTCCTGGGAAACCGACTCTGATGCTTCTCCTCCGCGCACCTGCTGCCGAAAAGAACACGTCCTCCTCGATGGACGGGGACCGAGGAGGAGAGGGACGAGGAGACCAACAGGGATATTGTGGTGGCCATGCGAGAAGTAGAAAGCCCCTCTCCACCCCTCTCCCACTGTCGATGTTCCCTCTCAATTTTCCTCCACACCCGAGGGTGGTGCGCCTGCCCAGCACGACTCGGCTGCCTGCGGCGACATGGTGTCCTCTTCCGGGAAGGGACTAGCTCTTTCGCAGGAACCACATAGAGACCTGCTCCAGCCTGCTGCTGATGCTTCTGGGGCAACGGCGTCGGGACAAAAACCGGGCGCGACCATGCCAGATCCTATCGCGCGAGACCAGGCTGCGGCTAGGGCGTTGTCTTCTCGCAGCGAGCAGTGTCTAAAAAAAGCTGTTTTAAAAGAAGTCTATAAAACGGTGTTACGGCTCCCTTCCCCCTCCAGCTCAATATCGACGAGCACAGGCGAAGACATTGACGCCGGCGAAGGCGACAAGAAGGAGGCCTATTTAGCTTGAGAAGCCGACAGCATGTACGGCGTACATACGACGGACATGGCTTCAAGCACTGCTTCATTGCATTTTGAGCGGCATCGACTCTTGTGAGGATGAGTACCTTTTCACTTCAATGACAGGGACGTGGCGTGACGCTGCCCCAACTTTTCGTGTGTGCTTGATGGGGCCATCGAGCATATATGACAGCGCGCACGTGACTCAGTAGTCACCGAGGCAGTCGATTGTTGCCTAAGGATCTTGGCCGTTTCGGCGAGTTCCTGCTCCTTCAAAAATTTTGAATGGCAGTTTTACTCTCGCTTTCTACGAATTGTTTGTGTCTATGCAGGCGAGTGCTGTAGCACTTCTTCCGCAATGTCTATGTTGCACCCTCGGATAGCTGCCGTGGAGACTAGAGCCCCTTTGCCGTTCACGACCGAACCTCCTGCCGCTCCCGTCAAGCCACCCGCCGCATCAACATAGGTAACGTCGGCTTTATCCATATTACGGAACCTCAGCTCCAGAGCCTCGGCTCTCTAGGCCCTGCGTTCTACGTTGAACAACCGCTGGATAGGAAAATTCATTGAATTTGGAGACTCAGCACGCTGCCGCCCCTGGTAACGACGAGACTCACGAGCTGGTCCGTGTTCTCTTTTTCAGTGTAGCCGTAGAGCCCCACGAGCAAAAGGGAAAAGAAGAGCGCCTTGTAAAATTACGAGGAAAATTGTTGATCATTACAAATTACGATGTAGGCTGTTTGCCCCCACCAGATCCAAAATTAAATAATAGAGAACCTCTCGCATAGATGCGGCTACAAACTAATAGATTTATGAACCCGGTTTGGCGCTTATCACGTGTATCCAGAGACCCTGTTAAGAAGCCCGGACCCTGAGCTCCAGCGCAAAACCATCCATCTCGCGGAAGAGGCCGCTACCAGTCAAGGGCTGTCAGCCAGCCTCTAACCGCGGACGCGCAACGGGGACCGTCTCACAGGCCTGTTGCCGGTGGCGGGGAGAAACGTCTTTTTCAAAGGTTTATGTAAATAAAAGTTGTTCAATAAATCAATCAATCAATCGAGGGTGTCGACTCTCTGCTGCAGCATGACGAGAAACATGAACGTGCACACAGCTCAGTGGTGTCAGTTTGGTGAGGGTGTTTTACGCGGTAAGGCAACTTCTTGAGAGGACATTATGCATAGCTTTGTTTCCCTCCCTTCGAGGGCTTAGGCCCCCACCACACTTTCTTTTTTTTTTTCTTCGATAAACGTTATTGGCTCTCTCCGTCTACAAAAGAGAAGGCAAAGAAGTGAGCCGGATGATGAGGTAAGCAAGCGAAAAGGTAGTAAGTATATAGTGGACTGTAGAAGCGTAGCAGACTGGGCGAGTTGGTGTTCCATGGTAACAATACAATTTCAAACAGCGCTAGACAACAGGACCAGAAAGAGGAGGAGACAAACATCAACGCCGTGTTTGTCTCCTCCTCTTTCTGGTCATGTTGTCTAGCGCTGTTTGAAATTGTATTGTTATATAGTGGACCACAATGTCAGTGCATGTTGGGTAGAAATTATTACGGAGCCCTACTACGGTACCAGTACCTCTTTCTTCCTTTCTTCTTTCACTCCCTCCTTTATCCCTTCCCTTCCGGCGTGGTTCAGGTGTCCGCCGATATGTGACACAGATACTGCGTCATTTCTTTTTCCCAAAAACCAATTTTCATTTTCAGAATGGCGGTCGAGGATCTGCAAGTACCGTACGCGTATTAAGTTAAGAGTGCGCCGGACAGCGCTATGGAAGACCCGTATGCCACGTTGAATCTACTTCAAAAACTTCTTTCGGCGATACCTGTCTGGCTGAAAAGCCGAAATCGCATGTGGCGGCGCGGGAGGCGTGGCTCAACCGAAGTCTCGTCCGGTCGACGCGACGATGCATGGAGGCACGGCCTCCTAAAGAGCCATGGCTTCAATCCGGAAGGCCGGTATGTATTCAGTGACGTGAGTGAACGGTACCCTAAGGGCGGGGTCTCAATATATAGTGTTCTTCCAAGTTTTGAATATGGTTACCGGTTTCAAAATTGTCCGCATACATGCTCAGAGGTCCCTCTAGCTGCGGAAATAACCCAACTCTCATATAGCGCACCAGCATCCGCGTTATTTTGCACCGGCAGGATAAAAGTCAATATCGCAGCATAAGAAATTTCAATACTTGTTACTTTAAGAGTTGTTCACTACGATCACCATGCCCTTAGGAACTGTTGACCGCCGACCAAACCACGTTCTTCAGAAACCTGTAAGTATTTTTCATTCAAGGCCCCCACTCAACAACATATTGAGCAATCATCATTGCTGGATGCCGACGACCTCTTGCACGCTTACATTCTGATTTGACGCCGCGCCTGTGGCTGCGCCAGGGAAGTGATTACAGCGAACATCAGCGCAATAATCACGCCAATGGCTGGCGAAGAGGTCTCGCGCAAAGCGCGGCTGTTAATTCGCCTTGACCAGGCCTCCTCAGCCATGCCAGATGCCGCGCGGCTTTGTTTTAGCAACGAGCACTTTCGTTGTATTTAGCCCCCAAAGGATTCCTAACCGCTACTGAGTTTCCAGACACAAAGCTTCTTCGGAGCCACTATTCTGACCATAATGTTTGTGAATTGTAGCATTAAACGATAAAAGACGATGCCAGCAGGAAGCGCAGGTGGGATTTCTGTTTAACCCGTCGGTCGCTGAAAAATTGCCATCGAAGCCTATCATGCAGCAAACGGCCAGGCCTAACAAGGTCGAAAGAAAGAATCCGAGCGATCAGGTTGCATCACAAGGATGAAAGAATACTGATGTCCATTGAAATGAATGCTGTGCTGCCGTTTTGAGAGCAGTCTACGTGTTTTCCTTTCCATGGAGTTCACTTCCATAGAGTTCACTTCAGACAAGGTAATCACACCTAGAGAGATGCGCGATCGCATTCGGGCCAAACGTATCCCCAAGAGCATGCAAACGCACGGTCACGAAAACCGGAGGAGCGCCAGGGCGAAGAGGTTAAGCAATAAGTATCCAGGGGACGATAATGCCGACCGGTCTAAGAGGGTAGGGGCGAGCGAGATACGGAGCGAAAGTAGCTTTTAGCTAAAAATATGTTGAGTACAGTTTGCAGCGCAGTAAGGAAGAAGCTGTGATATGCACGCGAAATCGCAGGGCGTCTGAGAAACCCGAGGTTTCAAGGCAGACAGTGCAGCGGAGATCGGGTGATTCAAGCATTGAGGTGGCAGCCGTCGGACATTGGGTCCGTGCTGCCATGGACCTCCCTTATTTGGATCACCTACACAAGCCTCCTGCATTCTCTGCAAGCGTGGAGGTGGCAGCCAAGTTCTTCGGGCTCTTGACAAGAGGCCACCGGCGTCTTCCTGCAGTCCTCTCAGCTCCTACACCACCTGGCTTGTTTTCTGCGCTTTCGTCGACGCAACGCCAGCAACGCGTCGCATTTCATCAACCCGTGTTCCATCCGTCTGCAGGGCATCCCCGCTACACCTGGGGCGGTCAATATCTGATGAACGCTTCCCTTTCATCTGTAGTGTTGTCTGCGTGTTGTTGTTGTTAGCCTATCAAAAGATGGCACATACCCACACTGGGAGATCGGCCAAGTATCGGGTGGCTATTCATCTGAACGCAGTTAATAAAAAGGAAAAGCACGTTGGAGCGCAACACCGGTGAATTCTTCGTCATGAACAGAAAAGGGATGAGAGTTTTGATTTCAAGATTGCTCTACCGCTTAGGCCCGTCGGCCCCGGGGAAGGAAGGAAGGAAAACGTTTATTGAGCTCTAGAGAGTAGGTGAGGTAATCCAGGGCTCTGCTGGATTCCGCTGCCAGCTGCGCTCGCCGGATCAACTCAAGTTGAACGTCCTGACGGTCGTTGGAGAGCATTCCTTCCCATTGCTCCGCACTCGGGTTTGGTATTTTTGGTGCCACCTCTATTCTCCGGCAGGCCCATGTCATGTGATAGAGCGTGGGTGTTTCATGGCACCATAAGCATTTGTCTGTATATTGTGTGGGTTGTATTTTCTTGAGTGTATTTAGATTCGGGTATGAGCCCGTCTGTAGCAGCCTCCAGGCGACGGCGTCTTCCCTGGAGAGAGATTTATGTGGTGGGGGTACGGTTTCCTGCAGCCCTTGTTTAAGATTGCCAGGTAATCTCTAGGGACAGGTTCGGCTTCCTCGAGGTCGCTTGTGGGGGGAGCTCGGTAAAAAGTGTACCCTCGCGCTACCCGGTCGACCGCTTGGTTGCCTTCCACTCCCGCGTGTCCCGGCATCCGTACTATCGTTGTTTTATTGGTTTTTCTTCTGTGCTTTGTTTGGGTCGGTCTCCAGAGCGGAGTATGCGGAGCGCTCTGTGAGCTATTCTGCCTAACATGAACTTAGTCCCGTAGCTTAGTCCCGTAGCCCTCCGCTGCCGCTAGAGCGACGGCCACTTCTTCAGCCTCGACTACCGTGCAGTCCCGTAGCGACGCGCTGATGATCTCCCCCATTTCCGAGTTTACCACAGCGTTGGGGTTGTTTTGTCCCATCCTTCTGGGGTATGTGGCTTCGTCCACATACACCGTTGTTGCCTGGGGGGCTAGCGATTTTTGGATGTGCTCGGCTCTCGCCTTTTTGCGTTCTTCGTTTAGGTTGGGATCCATGTTCTTGGGGATGGGGGTCATTCTGTGCCCCGTATGCCGTCCGGGATAGTCGCGGTTCGCTGGATTTCTTGTATTTGTTCCTTGCGTCCCTACTTCTGGAGACGCTCCCTGCCAGACGGAGTCTGCTGTAGTCTCTGCAACTGGGAAACGGGTTGTATGCCTCTCTGAGTTCTTCAAAGTTGCTATGATGTCCTAGTGCTAAAGTGGATGTGCCTTGTGGAAGATGAAGTGGTGTTTTGAATGCTTTGCGTGTAATCGCATCAATCGGTTTGATTTCGCTTTTGAATTCTTCTCGCATGCCCGAGCGTTTATGGGAGACGCGCGTGATCACGCGAACACTTGTAGGGTGGAAGCTTTGAGTAGAGCAAGAGCATGTGCCCACCATTGGTTTGATTCTATGTCCACATGCCCAAGATTCTTATGAGTGTTTTCTCTGGTATGGGTTTACCCTCTAGGTAGACGTCGAGCCTAAGCTACGACTGTGCTCTCTGGCCTTGGGGCAGGCATCCCGCGTTGAAAGCTACTTCAATTGGGCAGCAAAACTGGGGCACTGGGGTGAAGCGAAGCCGTCGCCGCGGTTTCAGACGCCGTCTCCTTCGCAACACCCAGTGACGAGTGCGGCGATCCGGCCTCTGCGCCGCAGCATAAGGATGTCGTCGCTCATGACCGACAAGGACACCCACAACCGGGTGCCGCAGAGCCGCGCAGCTGTTGCCCGAGGAAAGTTTGGGCAGAATGCTGCCAGAGGACAGGAATGCCAAAGGCAAGGGAGGATAGTGATGCCAGGCAGCCGAGTGCAGCACTACCTACGGATCCCGCTTACCGGCCAGACATCCAACCGCACCAGCGAGGGCCTCCTGTTAAGCTGAACAGGCATCACAAGGATCAAAAATGCAGGGCCTCAAATGAATCATCGGGCCTCGTGTAAACCTGTAACCGGTCCTCGTGTAGCCGGGCCTCATGTAACTGCCGCCTCCCAGCTGGCAATGGCAACATTGTCCAGTGTGGCGACACGAGCTCGAGAGGACCCTAGTGCGCTAGCCCCTGACCGTACACGCCATCGAGAAGCCCGCGGATACTGAGAAGGCGATATTAAAAGCTGAT
This sequence comes from Amblyomma americanum, assembly GCA_030143305.2. Classification (NCBI taxonomy): domain Eukaryota; kingdom Metazoa; phylum Arthropoda; class Arachnida; order Ixodida; family Ixodidae; genus Amblyomma; species Amblyomma americanum. The sequence continues at coordinate 41,427 of JARKHS020030960.1, forward strand.
GAAAAGCTCAAGCTCCTTGAGAAGGTGTGTGAACTGCAGTCCGCACTCAATCTTCAGGCGTGGAAGACACTGGCCGCCAAGAAGGAACATTGAAGCCCTCACTGAGAGTGATGAGGCAGCATCCGAAGTCTCGAGCTTCCTTTCTTGCGGAGAACGATTCACCAAGGACAGAGAAGAATTGTGGAAGACAATGCTAGTGCATGATGCGGAGGGAAGATTATAACCCCCAGTACTCCTACACATCCTGACACTGCTGCTAGCCAGGAGCAGGAGGTGGATAAGGAGGAGAAGGCACCACGCAAGGCTGGTCGCCGCCGCCGACGACGACGACCCGTCTTCATCAACTCAACCCGTGCGCTTACAGGTGGTTAGGGCGCTAGAAAAGAGGACCACGCCAGCACCGCCAGCCAACGCCCACCTAGAAGGTGACATTAAAGCTCCTTGATAAGATGTTTGAACTGCAGCCCGAACTAAAACTTCAGGCGCATAGGGGACAGGCCGCTAAGAAGGAAGTAGACCAGCTTGAATCCCTCATAGCCAGTGAGTTCAAGAAGTCCGGCACGCTGGAAAAAGCTGTTGCTGAGGTAGCACCCGAAGCCTCCAGTCTGAAGGCTCAAATCGTCTCCGCCAAGGCTGCGAAGGACAAGAAGATTGAATAACTAGCTTCCTTTCTTGCGGAGAACGATTCACCAAGGACAGAGAATTGCGGAAGACAATGTAGTGCATGAGGCGGAGGGAAGATTACACCCCCCAGTACTCCTACACCTCCTGACACTGCTGCTAGCAGGAGGTGGATAAGGAGGAGAAGGCACCATGCAAGGCTGGTCGCCTCCGCCGACGACGACTACTCGTCTTCATCAACTCAACCAGTGCGCTTACAGGTGGTTAGCGCGCTATAAAAGAGTAGCCAGCCAACGCCCACCTAGAAGGCGACATTAAGCTCCTTGATAAGATGTTTGAACTGCAGCCCGAACTCAAACTTCAGACGCATAAGGGAAAGGCCACTAAGAAGGAAGTAGACCAGCTTGAAGCCCTCATAACGAGTGAGTTCAAGAAGTCCGCCACGCTGGAAAAAGCTTTTGCTGAGGCAGCACCGGAAACCTCGAGTCGGACAAACTAGCTTCCTTTCTTGCGGAGAACGACAGTTTGAAGGCGGACCTGAGTGCTGCCAACGCGGAGCTGCGGCAGATTGAGTAATCGCTCACAAGAGTAACCAAGGAGAGAAGAATTGCGGAAGACTCTGCTAGTGCAGGAGGCGCAGGGAAGATTGGAACCCTCCAGTGCGCCTACATCTCCTGACTTCATTATCTTAGCCTTTGCTCTCCACCATCAGTCTCGATGTCCTCCTGGGAAGCCAAAGCTGGACTTAATCACCGGTCATCGTATTCGCTCATTTCTCGCTGGCCTTCTTCGATGATAGTTATGGGCTCAATCACCGAGAATATTTTTATCCTTTGTGTCCCCGGGAAGCATAAGGTGGGCATGATCATTGATCATCTTACGCTTTCCTCTCCACCCTCTGTCTCGCCATTTTCTTGGACAGTCAAAACTGGACTCAATCTCCAGTAATCGTATTCACTCTTTTCTCTGCATCCTTCTTGGAAGCCAAAGATGGGCTGAATCCCCGAGAGTCTTTTAATCTTTTTGTCCCGAGGAAGCAGAAGGTGGCCTTGGCCATTGATCATCTCAGTCTTTGTTGCGGCAGCGTCTGTAGCTAAGAAGGCAACCTCAACTCCCCGACACGGTTGGGGACACTGCCGAGTCCGCCTGATCAGGACAGCAGTCCTCAAAAACGGAATCCTCTCAAGTCTGAGACGCCTTTTTTTATATGTTAGGCGTACCAAGACGCTGCCTTCTAGATGTAAAGACGACATTTGGAGAAGCACATTCTAATTTCAGAAACCTGGAGCCGCGTAAACTATGAAGACATAGAAGAAGAAAGAGCACAACCGCTGCGCGTCAACTCCAACCGGGGAAAACAAAATCTACAGCTTCTTTATCTCCCAAAGAAAACCCTAAAAGAATGGCGGTGTAAGATCTGCAAGTCCCGGACGCCTATTAAGTTGATTCTGTACCGACCACCAGCATGACCTCTAGGAAGTGTGCGCCGGACAGCACTATGGAAGACTCGTGCAGCACAAAGAAGCTTCGTGTAAATACTTGGGCCCGTATGTCAGGTTGCGTCTACTTCCAAAACATCCCTTTCGGCGCTACCTGTCTGGTTTAAAAACCGAAAGCGCATGTGGCGGCACGGGTGTCGTCGAAGGAACGTTCTCGAAGGCAACAAGAATTGGTTTGGGCTCAACCGAAGTCTCTCGTCCGGTCGACGCGACTCTGCATGGAGGCACGGCCTCCTAAAGAACCATGGCTTCAATCCGGAGGGCCGATATGTATTCAGTGACGTGAGTGAGCGGTGCCCTAAGGGCGTGGTCTCAATATATAGCGCTCTTCTAGGTTTATAATATGGTTACCGGCAATAAATTGCCCGCATACATGTTCAGAGGTCCCTGTAGTCTCAGAAAATAAACCAAACTGTCTTAGCGCACGAGCATCTTCGCTCTTTTGTACCTGCAGGAGAAAGAGTCAATGTCACAGCGTGATACTGTAGAATGAAGGAGAATTTTAATCCTTGTTCCTCTGTTAATTTATCGCACATCGCGCTCCGGCAACGTAGGAAATATTTTTTTTTTCAGAAGTGTTGCTCACTACGATCACCCCTTAGGAATTGTTGGACGGCGTGTCCGCATTAAAAGTAGAATCTGTTGCTACTTTAGGCGGCGTGTTTTGAGAAGTTATGCACCAATGACCGCTGACCAAACCACATTCTTCAGAAACCTGAAATTATTTTTCATTGATGGCTGCCACTCAACTACAGTTAGGGATACCCGCTGAGTGTCCGCTGAAGCAGGCACTAGTAGCGCACACAGACAAGGACAGCGCTGTGTTCTTCACTTCCCTTGTTGACCGTGCACATATTTAGCAATCATCATTGATGCCGACGACCTCTTGCATCCTTACATCCTTATCTGACGCCACACCTTTGGCTGCGCAGTGTAAGTGATTACAGCGAACATACGCGCACTATACACGCCACTGGCTGGCGAAGAGGTCTCGCGCATAGTGCGGCACTCAATTGGCCTTGATCAGCCCTCTTCAACCATGCCAAATGCCGCACTGCTTTGTTGTCCCATCGTGTACTTCCGTTGTATTTACCCCCAAAGTGCTCGTATCCGCTACTAAGTTTCCAGACAAAGACATTCTTCGAAGCCACCATTTTGACAATTATTTTTATGAATTGTAGCTTTAAACGATAAAAGACAATGCAAGCAGAAACCGCAGGTTGTACGTTTCTTGTTTAGCCCGCCGATCACTGAAAAATTTCCACCGACACCTCATATCCTGCAAACACCCAGGCTTACCATCTCCCAGCAAGGTCGAAAGATAGAATCCGTAACAAGGTTGAAAGATAGAATCCGAGCGATGTGATTACATTACAAGGATGAAAGATTACTGAAATTCATTGAAATGAATGTAGTGCTGCCGTTTTGAGAGCAGTCTTTGTGTTTTAGTTTCCATAAAGTGTAAATTATATTTATCCACTGCATGGTTTATGCCAGAAAGCACACAAGGCCTAAGAGATATGTGCCTTTATCGAAATATTTGCTTTCGTCTATCTCTCATGCAACTTCCGGTGTCGTTGTGCATTATATACACTTAATAACAGGTGACCATGGTTATAATTAACTGCACTGTAAGATAGTTGCCACCTCTCGACACGGGCGTGAGAGCGCGCGACACATGGCTCCTTCAGACTTTCGTCGTATGTCGGGTCGTGTACGCCACCCCTTACCTCGATCTAAAGTGAGCCGAGATTGAAAAGCTGAACTGCATACATACAAGGCGGCGCTCGGCCTCCTAAGAAGCATGTCCACCGCTAAACTTCAGTCTCTTGGGGACCACAACACCCATTGTAGCACAACTTACATCGCAAGAGCAGCGGCTCAGGCAGACAGATAAGGGGCTCTGCATTTTGCGCTTACAGGGCGAGGACACTTCTCCAAGAACACGTAAGCGGACGGTCACGAAAAACGGAGGAGCGCCAGGGCGAAGACGTTAAGCAAAAATTATCGATGGGACGACAGTGCCGTGGATCCTGATGCGGCACCTTATAACAATAAAGGCAAGAACGCTTTCGCTGTGAGCGCGGTCACCATCTCCCGCAGGGTCGCGGCTACGGTGGCCGAAAGAAAACTACGGTGCGCCAACGAGAACAGTGGAGATTCCGCACATGCATCCATTGTCCGACCAGTTGAAGAGGGCAGGGGCGAGACATGGAGTTTCTAGCTATAAATATATTGAGCAGAGTCTGCAGCGCATTCAGGAAGAAGCTGTGATATGCACGCGAAATCGTCGGACGTCTGAGAAACCCGAGGTGTGAAGGCAGACAGTGCAGCGGAGATCGGGTGATTCAAACGTGGAGGTGGCAGCCGTCAGACGTTGGGTCCGTGCTGCCGGGGACCTCCCTTTTTTGGATCACGGACGCAAGCCTCCTGCGTTCCCTGCAAGCGTGGAGGTGGCAGCCCATAGACTGAGGGTCCATGCTAGCTAAATACACCATTGGATAGCCTGCATTAAGCCCCTGGCGTTTCGGGACGCCGTCCATGGGTCTCTGCTACGATTTTTTTTCTGCTGCTGCTAAGTTCTTCGGGCTCTTAACGAGAGACCACCGGCGTCTTCCTGCTGTCATCTGCGCTCCTACTACCACCTGGCTCGTTTTCGCCGCTTCCGTCGACGCAACGCCAGCTACACGTCGCAGTTCACCAACCCGCGTTCCATCCTGTCTGCAAGGTATAACATGGGACGCTCAATATCTGATGAGCGCGCTTTCCTTTCATGTGCATTGCTGTACGCATGCTGAGAGTGCGTTTTTCTTCATTTTTGAAGGCGCACTTCAGTGCTCCCATGGCGGAGCTGCTGCATATTAAGGAATCGTTCAGAATAGTCACCAAGGGTAGAGAGGAATTGCGGAAGACTCTGCTAGTGCAAGTTTGGAACCCGCCAGTGCGCCTACACGTCCTGACATTGCTGCGAGTGAGGAGCAGGAGGATTGTGAGGAGGAGAAGCCGCCACGCAAGGCTGGCCGCCGACGAGTACGACAACCGGTCCCTATCAGCTCAACGCGGCCGCTTGCAAGTGGTTACGGCGCTAGAAAAGAGTACCATAGTGTGCTGGCCCCTTACCGTGCACGCCTTCACCAGCCCACGGCTACCGAGAAGGCGACATTAAAAGCAGAAGAAAAGCTGAATCTCCTTGAGAAGATGTTTGAACTGCAGTCCGAACTCAAATTTCAGCCGGAGAAAGCACTGTCCGCCATGAAGACCAGCTTTGAGCCCTCATAGAGAGTGAGTACAAGTCCGGCGCGCTGGAAAAAGCTGTTGCTGAGGCAGCATCCGAAGCCTCGAGTCTGAAGGCTGAAATCGCATCCGCCAAGGCTGCAAAATACAAAAAGTCCGACAAGCTAGATTCCTTTCTTGCGGAGAACGACACTTTCAAGGAGGTGCTGAGTGCTGCCAAGGCAGAGCTGCTGCATATTGAGGAATCACTCACAATAGCGAGAAAGGACAGAGAAGAATTGCGGAAGACACTGATAGTGCATGATTGGAACCCGCCAGTGCGCCTACACCTCCTGACATTACTGCGAGCAAGGAGCAGGATGATTGCGAAGAGGAGAAGCCGCCACGCAAGGCTGGCCGCCGACGACGACGGCCGGTCCCCGCCAGCTCAACGCGGCCGCTTGCAAGTGGTTACGGCGCTAGAAAAGAGTACCATAGTGTGCTGGCCCCTGACCGTGCACGCCTGCACCAGCCCACGGCTACCGACAAGGCGACATTAAAAGCTGAAGAAAACCTCAATCTCTTTGAGAAGATGTTTGAACTGCCGTCAGAACTCAAACTTCAGCCGGAGAAGCCGCTGTCCGCCATGAAGGAAGTAGACCAGCTTGAACCTAACATTAAAAGTGAGTTCAAGTCCAGCGCACTGGAAAAAGCTGCTGCTGAGGCAGCATCCGAAGCCTCGAGTCTGACGGCTGAAATCGTCTCCGCCAAGGCTGCGAAAAACAAGAAGGCGGACAAGCTAGCTTCCTTTCTTGCGGCGAACGACAGGTTGAAGGCGGTCCTCAGTGCTGCCAAGGCGGAGCTGCTGCAGATTGAGTGGCTCACATATGTCGCCAAGGAGAGAGAATAATTGCGGAAGACTCTGCTAGTGCATGAGGCGGAGGGAAGATTGGAACCCGCCAGTGCGCATACACCTCCTGACTTCATTATCTTAGCCTTTGCTCTCCACTATTATTCTCGCTGTCCTAACGTAACCTAACCTAACCTATCACCGGTCATCGTATTCGCCCATTTCTCGCTGTCCTTCTTCGAAGATAGTTATGGGATTAATCAACGAGAATATCTTTATCCTTCGTGTCCCCAGGAAGCATAAGGTGGGCGTGATCATTGATCATCTTACGCTTTCCTCTCCACCCTCTGCTATTTTCTTCGGCAGTCAAAACTGGACTCAATCTCCGGCCATCGGGTTCGCTCTTTTCTCTGCGTCCTCCTTGGAAGCCAAAGGTGGGCTTCCCAATTCATCTTTTGTGTCCCCAGGAAGGCGAAGGTGGGCTTAAACATCGATCATCTTACCCTCTCTTCTCCAACCTCAGTCTCGCTGTTTTCCAGGGAAGCCAAAGCTGGATTTAGTCACCAGTCTTCGTATTCCCCTTTTCTCGGTGTCGTGCTTAGAAGCCAATGATGGGCTTAATCACCGAGAATATTTTTCACTTTGAGTCCCCGGGAAGCAAAAGGTGGGCATGATCATTCCTCTCCACCCTCTTTCTCGCTATTTTCTTGGGCAGTGAAAACTAGAATCAATCTCCAGTCATCGTATTCACTCTTTTCTCTGTGTCCTTCTTGGAAGCCAAAGATGGGCTGAATCCCCGCGAATCTTTTTATCTGTTTTGTTCCGAGGAAGCAGAAGGTGGCCTTGGCCATTGATCATCTTAGTCTTTGTTGCGGCAGCGTCTGTAGCTAAAAAGGCAACCTCAACTCCCCGACACGGTTGGGGACACTGCCGAGTCCGCCTGATCAGGACAGCAGTCCTCAAAAACGGAATCCTCTCAAGTCTGAGACGCCTTTCCTTATATGTTAGGCGTACCAAGACGCTGCCTTTTAGATGTAAAGACGAGATTTGGAGAAGCACATTCAAATTTCAGAAACCTGGAGCCGCGTAAACTATGAAGACATCGAATAAGAAAGAGCACTACCGCTGTGCGTCAACTCCAACCGGGGAAAACAAAAACTACAGCATCTATATCTCCCAAAGAAAACCCTAAAATAATGGCGGTGTAAGATCTGCAAGTCCCGGACGCCTATTAAGTTGATTCTGTACCGACCACCAGCATGACCTCTGGGAAGTGTGCGCCGGACAGCACTATGGAAGACTCGTGCAGCACACAGAAGCTTCGTGTAAATACTTGGGCCCGTATGTCAGGTTGCGTCTACTTCCAAAACATCCCTTGCGGCGCTTCCTGTCTGGCTTAAAATCCGAAAGCGCATGTGGCGGCACGGGTGTCGTGGAAGGAACGTTCTCGAAGGCAACAAGAATTGGTTTGGGCTCAACCGAAGTCTCTCGTCCGGTCGACGCGACTCTGCATGGAGGCACGGCCTCCTAAAGAGCCATGGCTTCAATCCGGAGGGCCGATATGTATTCAGTGACGTGAGTGAGCGGTGCCCTAAGGGCGTGGTCTCAATATATAGGGCTCTTCTTAGGAATTGTTGGACGGAATGTCCGCATTAAATTAGAATCTGTTGCTACTTTAGGCAGCGTATTTTGTGAAGTTATGCACCAATGACCGCCGACCAAACCACATTCTTCAGAAACCTGAAATTATTTTTCATTGATGGCTGCCACTCAACTACAGTTAGGGATACACGCTGAGTGTTAAATGCGCACATATTGAGCAATCATCATTGATTGATTCCGACGACCTCTTGCATCCTTACATCCTTATCTGACGCCGCACTTTTGGCTGCGCCATGTAAGTGATTACAGCGAACATAAGCGCACTATACACGCCACTGGCTGGCGAAGAGGTCTCGCGCATAGCGCAGCACTCAAATTGGCCTTGATCAGCCCTCTTCAGCCATGCCAAATGCCGCACTGCTTTGTTGTCGCATCGAGTAGTTCCGTTGTATTTAGCCCCCAAAGTGCTCCTAAAAGCTACTAAGTTTCCAGACAAAGACATTCTTCGAAGCCACCATTCTGACTATCATTTTTATGAATTGCAGCTTCAAACGATAAAAGACAATGCAAGAAGAAAGCGCAGGTTGGACGTGTCGTGTTTAGCCCGCCGGTCACTGAAAAATTTCCACCGACACCTCATATCCTGCAACCGCCCAGGCTTACCATCTCCCAGCAAGGTCGAAAGATACAATCCATACCAAGGTTGAAAGATTACTGAAATTCATTGAAATGAATGTAGTGCTGCCCTTTTGAGAGCAGTCTTGGTGTTTTAGTTTCCATACAGTGTAAATTATATTTATCCACTGCTTTATGCCAGAAAGCACACAAGGTCTAAGACATATGCTCCGACTGTTCTGATTTAGGGCCTTGTGCGTGCATTTATCGAAATATTTGGTGTCGTCAGGTGACTATGGTTATTATTAACCCTACTGTCACATAGTTGACACCTCTCGACACGGGCGTGAGAGCGCGCGACACATGGCTCCTTCAGACTTTCGTCGTATGTCGGGTCGTGTACGCCCCCCCCCTTACCTCGATCTAAAGTGAGCCGAGATTGAAAAGCTGAACTACCTCATTAGGCCGGCATACATACAAGGCGGCGCTCGGCCTCCTAAGAAGCATGTCCACCGCGAAACTTCAGTCTCTTGGGGTCTACAACACCCATTGTAGCACAACTTACATCGCAAGAGCAGCGGCTCAGGCAGACAGATAAGGGGCTCTGCATTTTGCGCTTACAGGGCGAGGACACTTTAGGCCAGGTGATTACACCTACGGAGATGCGCGATCGCATTCAGGCAAAACCTATCTCCTAGAACACGCAAGCGGACGGTCACGAAAACCGGAGGAGCGCCAGGGCGAGGATTAAGCAAAAATTATCTATGGGACGACAGTGCCGTGGATGCTGATGCGGCACGTTATAACATTAAAGGCAAGAACGCTTTCGCTGTGAGCGCGGTCACCATCTCCTGCAGGGTCGCGGCTACGGTGGCCGAAAGAAAACTACGGTGCGCCAACGAGAACAGTGCAGATTCTGCACATGCATCCATTGTCCGACCAGTTGAAGAGGGCAGGGGCGAGACATTGAGTTTCTACCTAAAAATATGCTGAGCGGAGTCTGCAGCGCATTCAGGAAGAAACTGTGATATGCACGCGAAATCGTCGGGCGTCTGAGAAACCCGAGATTTGAAGGCAGACAGTGCAGCGGAGATCGGGTGATTCAAACGTGGAGGTGGCAGCAGTCGGACGTTGGGTCCGTGCTGCCGGGGACCTCAATTCTTTGGATCACGGACGCAAGCCAACTGCGTTCCCTGCAAGCGTGGAGGTGGCAGCCCATAGACTGAGGGTCCGTGCTACCTGAAGACACCATTGGATAGCCAGCATTAAGCCCCTGGCGTTTCGGGACGCCGTCGATGGGTCTCTGCTACGATTTTTTTTCTGCTGCTGCCAAGTTCTTCGGGCTCTTGACGAGAGACCACCAGCGTCTTCCTGCTGTCATCCCCGCTCCTACTACCACCTGGCTCGTTCTCGCCGCTTCCGTCGACGCAACGCCAGCTACACGTCGCAGTTCATCAACCCGCGTTCCATCCTATCTGCATGGTATAACCTGGGACGCTCAATATCTGATGAACGCGCTTTCCTTTCATGTGCATTGTTGTACGCATGTTGAGAGTGTGTTTTTTTGAAGTTTGAAGGCGCACTTCAGTGCTCCCAAGGCGGAGCTGCTGCATATTAAGGAATCGTTCAGATTAGTCACCAAGGACAGAGAAGAATTGCGGAAGACTCTGCTAGTGCATGATCGGAACCCGCCAGTGCGCCTACACCTCCTGAATTTGCTGCGAGCGAGGCGCAGGAGGGTTGTGAGCAGGAGAAGCCGCGACGCAAGGCTGGCCGCCGACGAGTACGACAACCGGTCCCCACCAGCTCAACGCGGCCGCTTGCAAGTGGTTACGGCGCTAGAAAAGAGGACCATAGTGTGCCGGCCCTTGACCGTGCACGCTTGCACCAGCCCACGGGTACCGAGAAGGCGACATTAAAAGCCTAAGAAAAGCTGAACCTCCATGAGAAGATGTTTGAACTGCAGTGCGAACTCAAACTTCAGCCGGATAAGCCACTGTCCGCCATGAAGGAAGTAGACCGGCTTGAACCTATCATTAAGAGTGAGTTCAAGTCCAGCGCACTGGAAAAAGCTGTTGCTGAGGCAGCATCCGAAGCCTCGAGTGTGAAGGCTGAAATCGCATCCGCCAAGGCTGCGAAAAACAAGAAGGCGGACAAGCTAGCTTCCATTCCTGCGGCGAACGACAGATTGAAGGCGGACCTCAGTGCTGTCAAGGCGGAGCTGCTGCAGATTGAGGAATGGCTCACAAATGTCGCCAAGGAGAGAGAATAATTGCGGAAGACTCCGCTAGTGCATGAGGCGGAGGGAAGATTGGAACCCGCCAGTACGCATACACCTCCTGAATTTATTATCTTAGCATTTGCTCTCCACCATTATTCTCGCTGTCCTAACCTAACCTAACCTATCACCGGTCATCGTATTCGCCCATTTCTCGCTGTCCTTCTTCGAAAATAGTTACGGGCTTAATCACCGAGAATATCTTTATCCTTTGTGTCCCCAGGAAGCATAAGGTGGGCATGATCATTGATCATCTTACGCTATCCTCTCCACCCTCTGCTATTTTCTTCGGCAGTCAAAACTGCACTCAATCTCCGGCCATCGTGTTCGCTCTTTTCTCTGCGTCCTCCTTGGAAGCCAAAGGTGGGCTTAATCAGCGAATATGTTTTCATCTTCTGTGTCCCCAGGAAGGCGAAGGTGGGCTTAAACATCGATCATCTTAGTCACCAGTCTTCGTATTCGCCCTTTTCTCGGTGTCCTTATTAGAAGCCAATGATGGGCTTAATCACCGAGAATATTTTTACGCTTTGTGTCCCCGGGAAGCAAAAGGTGGGCACTATCATTCCTCTCCACCCTCTTTCTCGCTATTTTCTTGGGCAGTCAAAAGTAGACTCAATCTCCAGTCATCGTATTCACTCTTTTCTCTGTGTCCTTCTTGGAAGCCAAAGATGGGCAGAATCCCCGAGAGTCTTTTTATCTTTTTGTCCCGAGGAAGCAGAAGGTGGCCTTGGCCATTGATCATCTTAGTCTTTGTTGCGGCAGCGTCTGTAGCTAAGAAGGCAACCTCAACTCCCCGACACGGTTGGGGACACTGCCGAGTCCGCCTGATCAGGACAGCAGTCCTCAAAAACGGAATCCTCTCAAGTCTGAGACGCCTTTATTTATATGTTAGGCGTACCAAGACGCTGCCTTTTAGATGTAAAGACGAGATTTGGAGAAGCACATTCAAATTTCAGAAACCTGGAGCCGCGTAAACTATGAAGACATCGAATAAGAAAGAGCACTACCGCTGTGCGTCAACTCCAACCGGGGAAAACAAAAACTACAGCATCTATATCTCCCAAAGAAAACCCTAAAATAATGGCGGTGTAATATCTGCAAGTCCCGGACGCCTATTAAGTTGATTCTGTACCGACCACCAGCATGACCTCTGGGAAGTGTGCGCCGGACAGCACTATGGAAGACTCGTGCAGCACACAGAAGCTTCGTGTAAATACTCGGGCCCGTATGTCAGGTTGCGTCTACTTCCAAAACATCCCTTTCGGCGCTTCCTGTCTGGCTTAAAATCCGAAAGCGCATGTGGCGGCACGGGTGTCGTGGAAGGAACGTTCTCGAAGGCAACAAGAATTGGTTTGGGCTCAACCGAAGTCTCTCGTCCGGTCGACGCGACTCTGCATGGAGGCACGGCCTCCTAAAGAGCCATGGCTTCAATCCGGAGGGCCGATATGTATTCAGTGACGTGAGTGAGCGGTGCCCTAAGGGCGTGGTCTCAATATATAGGGCTCTTCTTAGGAATTGTTGGACGGAATGTCCGCATTAAATTAGAATCTGTTGCTACTTTAGGCAGCGTGTTTTGTGAAGTTATGCACCAATGACCGCCGACCAAACCACATTCTTCAGAAACCTGAAATTATTTTTCATTGATGGCTGCCACTCAACTACAGTTAGGGATACACGCTGAGTGTTAAATGCGCACATATTGAGCAATCATCATTGATTGATTCCGACGACCTCATGCATCCTTACATCCTTATCTGACGCCGCACTTTTGGCTGCGCCATGTAAGTGATTACAGCGAACATAAGCGCACTATACACGCCACTGGCTGGCGAAGAGGTCTCGCGCATAGCGCAGCACTCAAATTGGCCTTGATCAGCCCTCTTCAGCCATGCCAAATGCCGCACTGCTTTGTTGTCGCATCGAGTAGTTCCGTTGTATTTAGCCCCCAAAGTGCTCCTAAAAGCTACTAAGTTTCCACACAAAGACATTCTTCGAAGCCACCATTCGGACTATCATGTTTATGGATTGTAGCTTTAAACAATAAAATACGATGCAAGCAGAAAGCGCAGGTTGGACGTGTCGTGTTTAGCCCGCCGGTCACAAGGTTCAAAGATAGAATCCGAGCGATTAGGTTACATTACAAGGATGAAAGATTACTGAAATTCATTGAAATGAATGTAGTGCTGCCCTTTTGAGAGCAGTCTTGGTGTTTTAGTTTCCATACAGTGTAAATTATATTTATCCACTGCTTTATGCCAGAAAGCACACAAGGTCTAAGACATATGTTCCTACTGTTCTGATATAGGGCCTTCTGCGTGCATTTATCGAAATATTTGGTGTCGTCTTTCTCTCATGCAACTTCCGGTGTCGTGTGCATTATATACATGTAATAACAGGTGTCTATGGTTATTATTAACCCTACTGTCAGATAGTTGACACCTCTCGACACGGGCGTGAGAGCGCGCGACACATGGCTCGTTCAGACTTTCGTCGTATGTCGGGTCGTGTACGCCACCCCTTACCTCGATCTAAAGTGAGCAGAGATTGAAAAGCTAAACTACCTCATGAGGCAGGCATACATACAAGGCGGCTCTCGGCCTCCTCAGAAACACGTCCACCGCGAGACTTCAGTCTCTTGGGGTCCACAACACCCATTGTGGCACAACTTACATCGCGAGAGCAGCGGCTCAGGAAGCACAGATAAGGGGCTCTGCATTTTGCGCTTACAGGGCGAGGACACTTTAGGCCAGGTGATTACACCTACGGAGATGCGCGATCGCATTCAGGCAAAACCTATCTCCAAGAACATGTAAGCGGACGGTCACGAAAACCGGAGGAGCGCCAGGGCGAAGACGTTAAGCAAAAATTATCGATCGGACGACAGTGCCGTGGATGCTGATGCGGCACCTTATAACATTAAAGGCAAGAACGCTTTCGCTGTGAGCGCGGTCACCATCTCCCGCAGGGTCGCGGCTACGGTGGCCGAAAGAAAACTACGGTGCGCCAACGAGAACAGTGGAGATTCCGCACATGCATCCATTGTCCGAGCAGTTGAAGAGGGCAGGGGCGAGACATGGAGTTTCTAGCTAAAAATATGCTGAGCAGAGTCTGCAGCGCATTCAGGAAGAAGCTGTGATATGCACGCGAAATCGTCGGGCGTCTGAGAAACCCGAGGTTTGAAGGCAGACAGTGCAGCGGAGATCGGGTGATTCAAGCGTGGAGGTGGCAGCCGTCTTACGTTGGGTCCGTGCTGCCGGGACCTACCTACTTTAAATCACGGACGCAAGCCTCCTGCGTTCCCTGCAAGCGTGGAGGTGGCAGCCGATAGACTGAGGGTCCCTGCTACCTAAAGACACCCTTGGATAGCCTGCATTAAGCCTCTGGCGTTTCGGGACGCCGTCCATGGGTCTCTGCTACGATTTTTTTCTGCTGCTGCTAAGTTCTTCGGGCTCTTAACGAGAGACCACCGGCGTCTTCCTGCTGTCATCTCCGCTCCTACTACCACCTGGCTCGTTCTCGCCGCTTCCGTCGACGCAACGCCAGCTACACGTCGCAGTTCATCAACCCGCGTTCCATCCTGTCTGCAAGGTATAACCTGGGACGCTCAATATCTGGTGAACGCGCTTTCCTTTCATGTGCATTGTTGCACGCATGTTGAGAGTGTGTTTTTCTTGAAGTTTGAAGGCGCACTTCAGTGCTCCCAAGGCGGAGCTGCTGCATATTAAGGAATCGCTCACAATTGTCACCAAGGACAGAGAAGAATTGCGGAAGACTCTGCTAGTGCATGTTTGGAACCCGCCAGTGCGCCTACACTTCCTGACATTGCTGCGAGCGAGGAGCAGGAGGATTGTGAAGAGGAGAAGCCGCCACGCAAGGCTGGCCGCCGACGGCGACGACCGGTCCCCGCCAGCTCAACGCCGCCGCTTGCAAGTGGTTACGGCGCTAGAAAAGAGGACCATAGTGTGCTGGCCCCTGACCGTGCACGCCTGCACCAGCCCACGGCTACCGAGAAGGCGACATTAAAAGCTGAAGAAAACCTGAATCTCCTTGAAAGATGTTTCAACTGCAGTCCGAACTCAAACTTCAGCCGGAGAAGCCACTGTCCGCCATGAAGACCAGCTTTGAGCCCTCATAGAGAGTGAGTTCAAGTCCGGCGCGCTGGAAAAAGCTGTTGCTGAGGCAGCATCCGAAGCCTCGAGTCTGACGGCTGAAATCGTCTCCGCCAAGGCTGCGAAAAACAAGAAGGCGGACAAGCTAGCTTCCTTTCTTGCGGAGAACGACAGTGTTGAAGGAGGATGCTCAGTGCTGCCAAGGCGGAGCTGCTGCAGATTGAGGAATGGCTCACAAATGTCGCCAAGGAGAGAGAATAATTGCGGAAGACTCTGCTAGTGCATGAGGCGGAGGGAAGATTGGAACCCGCCAAAGTGCATACACCTCCTGACCTCATTATCTTAGCCTTTGCTCTCCACCATTATTCTTGCTGTCCTAACGTAACCTAACCTAACACCGGTCATCGTATTCGCCCATTTCTCGCTGTCCTTCTTCGAAGATAGTTATCGGCTTAATCACCGAGAATATCTTTATCCTTTGTGTCCCCAGGAAGCATAAGGTGGGCGTGATCTTTGATCATCTTACGCTTTCCTCTCCACCCTCTGCTAATTTCTTCGGCAGTCAAAACTGGACTCAATCTCCGGCCATCGTGTTCGCTCTTTTCTCTGCGTCCTCCTTGGAAGCCAAATGTGGGCTTAATCACCGAATATCTGTTCATCTTTTGTGTCCCCAGGAAGGAGAAGGTGGGCTTAAACATCGATCATCTTACCCTCTGTTCTCCACCGTCAGTCTCGCTGTTTTTCCCGGGAAGCCAAAGCTGGATTTAGTCACCAGTCTTCGTATTCGCCCTTTTCTCGGTGTCCTTCTTAGAAGCCAATGGTGGGCTTAATCACCGAGAATATTTTTACGCTTTGTGTCCCCGGGAAGCAAAAGGGGGGGCGTGATCATTCCTCTCTACTTAAAACTAGATTCAATCTCCAGTCATCGTTTTCACTCTTTTCTCTGTGTCCTTCTTGGAAGCCAAAGATGGGCTGAATCCCCGCGAATCTTTTTATCTTTTTTCTTCCGAGGAAGCCGAAGGTGGCCTTGGCCGTTGATCATCTTACTCTTTTCTTTGTTCACCACCCTCAGTATCGCCGTTGTGTTGGGAAGCCAAAGCTGGACTCGATCACCAGTCATCTATTCGCTCTTTTCTCGGTGTTCTTCTTGGAAGCCAAAGATGAGCTTAATCACCGAGAATCTTTTTATCCTTTCTGTGCCTGGGAAGCAAAGTGTTGACTTGAGAATTGATTGTCTTACCACAGATGATGGTTTATGGTTTATGAGGGTTTAACGTCCCAAAGCGACTCAGGCTATGAGAGACGCCGTAGTGAAGGGCTTCGGAAATTTTGACCACCTGGGGTTCCCCAACGTGCACTGACATCGCACAGTACACGGGCCCCTAGAATTTCGCCTCCATCGAAATTCGACCGCCGCGGCCGGGATCGAACCCGCGTCTTTCGGGCCTTACCACAGATGAATCGGCCGATGTCAGTGGCAACATTGTCCACATGCCACTGACAAGAGCCCACACAGCAAGACGTCTGCTGGTGCTCGGCTGAAGCGAGCCTTTAGAGTCATTGTCTATGCCTGGAAACTAGGTGGAGCTTACACCACCTGAGCCCTTTACTTCAACAGAATCCACCTCCTGGCCTCTTCGCTGCGATGCTACGGTCTTTTGTCGCTGTGGCTGGGAGTGGCGCTTAAAAATGTAATCGCAGGCTCCTGCGTGTAAGACCTGCGAGTGCGATGAGGCAACTGAGCACCTACTTTGCGACTTCCTTCCGTTTGAGCGTGAGTGTGACCTCCTGGCTGCAGTGCCAGCCCTGAACCCTTTAGTTAAACATAATCCACCTCCTGGTCTCTTCGCTGCGATGCTACGGTCTTTTGTCGCTGTGGCTGGGAGTGGCGTTTAAAAATGTCGCAATCGCAGGCTCCTGCGTGTAAGAACTGTGAGTGCGATGAGGCAATTGAGCACCTTCTTTGCGACTGCCTTCCGTTTGAGCGTGAGTGTGACCTCCTGGCTGCAGTACACCACCGGTTAGTACCTCGCCCCTTTGCAGTAGCCAGAATCTGGGTCCGATTTTCCGGCGAGCGCAAGAAGCGAGCGGACGTTTTCCAGCTCTCCGTTCATTTGGAGTATTGGCCTAAGGCTTCCCGGCGCTGCGCGCCTCCCTGTGGAGGCCACAGACACCAAGAACGACCGACAGCCTGCGATCGGCGATGACGATACGCAACGCAGGGCAGGCCGCTCACGCTCGCGGAGACGAGCGACATCCAGGGCAAGATCGTGCAGCACCATGTGGCGGATGTAGGCCGAGATCGCGGATCTGCGGGACACGCTCAGGTTTCTGACGACGGCGCTCGTCACCACATCGGCGAACCTCGAGTCCGTCGTCGGAACCTTGGACGTGTCGACGACAGACCCACACGTCCTAACTCTGAGGGACGCATGTGGCGCTTGACCACCAGATACAGGTGCATGATTAAAGAATCAGGTTGGGCTAGTTGGTGCTTTTGATCCACAGACTGCGACATATTGCTAGCGTTAAAATACAAAGGACAAAATGCAGAAACACACAGGACAGACGCTAGACTTCAACTGCCGTTTATTGCACACGTAGGAGAAGAAATTACTAAGCGGATCTGCGCATGCCCGATATACAAGGCAAATTTGATTAACACGATCGCTGGTTATCGCCTACATATATAGTAGAAAAGAAAAAAGAAAAGTAAATTCACAAGGCTGTCGATTGTTGGCTTCTTCTGTACATCTTTTTGCCGATGACTGCGTCCTTTTTCGGGAAATAACAAACAATAGTGACAAGCTCATGATTCAGTCTGACATTAACGCTATCACAACAAGGTGTAAACTAATGCGCATTTCTCGCGTTAATAGTGAATCGCCCGTATATACTCTTAATGATGTGTTGCTTGATTGAGTTAAAAGATATAAGTACCTCGGAATTCATATTACGTCTGAGCTCAGCTGGCATGCGCACATGTTTCACGCAGCCCCAACTAACATCAAACTTCTGCTCTATACGACACTCCTACGTTCACAACTGGAATATGCTTCATCAATCTGGGACCCTGGTGTTAAGAATTTGAGCGACCTACTGCAGATGGTACAACACAAACCAGCGTGGTTTATTCTCTCTGACTTTCGGCGTACATCCAGCGTAACCGCTATGAAAACTACCCTGGGCCTATTTTCACTTGCATCACGACGCAAAATTGCACGCGTGTGCCTTTTTCACAAAATATTTCATCTTGAGTATTCGCTACGCGTTAATTCTTCCCCCTTCATATATTTCACGCCGCACAGATCACATACATAAGGTCGGCATTTCTACATGCAAAACTAAAACATTCTCGGATTCATTTATTCCTCGCACGTCATATGACTGGAACCACCTTCCTTCCTCAGTTTCCACAATTCCTGACCCGGTATTGTTTAGGTCTGCTGTTACCGCTTCTATTGAATGATATATCGTGTTGATCACTTGCTCTAATTTATCTATGTTGTGATAATTTATTGTTCTCTGCTGTTGTGTGTATTTTCAGTGTTATTATGTATTACCCACTCCCCTCTGTAATCATTTGCCCTCAGGGTAAAATAACTAAATAAATAAATAAATAAAGAAATAAAGGATCTTCACCGCTTCCGGTGAGATCCTGGTTCTTCGAAATTTTGAATGGCAGTTTTACTCTCGCTTTCTACGATTTTTTTGTCTATGCATGCGAGCGCTATAGCAACTTCTTCCGCAATGTCTATGTTGCGCCCTCGCATAGATGCCGTAGGAGACTGGACCCCCTTGGCCGTTCACGACCGAACCTCCTACCGCTCCCGTCAAGCCACCCGCCCTATCAACATAGGCTGCGCCAGCTTTATCCATATTACGGAACCTCAGCTCCAGAGCCTCGGCTCTCTTGGCAATGCGTTCTTCGTTGAAAAACTGCTTGATAGGAAAATTCATTGAATTTGGAGACTCGGCACGCTGCCGCCCCTGGTAACGACGAGGCACACGAGCTGGCCCGTGTTCTCTATTTTCTGGCAGCCGTAGAGCCCCACGAGCACTGGGGAAAAAAAGGCTTGCCAGTAAAATTACGGGGAAAATTGTTTACAATTACAAATTGGGGCTTATGCTGTTATCCCCACCAGGCCCAAAATTAAAGAATATGGAAGCTGTCGCATCGAGGGGGATAAAAACCAATACATTTATGAACCCATTATGGGCTTACCACGTGTACCCAACCTAAGGTATCAGGATAGACGCACACTGTGGGGCGAGAGAATCCCTCGACCACATGATTTTGGGAGCGCCCAAATTCTCCCGGGGTGGGCAAAAATATTGATAGCTGAGAAGCCTGGAACACCCTGTTAAAATGCCCGGACCGTGAGCTCCAGCGCAAAATCATCCATCTCGCGGAAGAGGCCGCTACCAGTCAAGGGCTGGCAGCCAGCCTCTAACCTCGGACGTCCAACTTCCTGTCTCTCAGACCTGCTTACCGGCGGCGGGGAGAAACGTCTTTTCTGATGCAAATACAAGTTGTTCAAACAATCAATCAATCAAACAAACGACTCTCTGCTGCAGCATGACAAGTACGTCATACACACCTCTCCGTGGTGTCAGTGTGGTGGGGGTGTCAGCTACCCACCCATGCTGCCTTCAATGCCGATGTTCCGGCAGCGTCTGTAGCTAAGAAGGCAACCTCAACACCCCGCCACTGTTGGGGACACTGCCGAGTCCGCCTGATCAGGATAGGAGTCCTCAAAAACAGAATCCTCTCAAGTCTGAGACGCCTTTTAGAGAGTGAGTTCAAGTCCAGCGCGCTGGAAAAAGCTGTTGCTGAGGAAGCATCCGAAGCCTCGAGTCTGACGGCTGAAATCGTCTCCGCCATGGCTGCGAAAAACAAAAAGGCGGACAAGCTAGCTTCCTTCCTTGCGGAGAACGAGAGTGCGAAGGAGATGCTCAGTGCTGCTAAGGCGGAGCTGCTGCATATTGAAGAATCGCTCACAATAGTCGCCAAGGACAGATAAATATTGTAGAAGATTCTGCTAGTGCATGGTTGGAACCCGCCAGTGCGCCTACACCTCCTGAAATTGCTCCGAGCGAGGAGCTGGAGGATTGTGAGCAGGAGAAGCCGCCACGCAAGGCTGGCGCTGACGTCGTCGACCGGATCCCGCCAGATCAACGCTGCCGCTTGCAAGTGGTTACGGCGCTAAAAAAGAGAACATTAGTGTGCTGGCCCCTGACCGTGCACGCCTGCATCAGACCACGGCCACCGAGAAGGCGACATTAAAAGCTGAAGAAAAGCTGAATCTTTTTGAGATGTTTGAACTGCAGTCCGAACTCAAATTTCAGCCGGAGAAGGCACTGTCCGCCATGAAGACCAACTTTGAGCCCTCATAGAGAGTGAGTTCAAGTCCGGCGTGCTGGAAAAAGCTGTTGCTGAGGAAGCATCTGAAGCCTCGAGTCTGACGGCTGAAATCGTCTCCGCCAAGGCTGCGAAAAACAAGGCGAACAAGCTAGCTTCCTTCCTTGCGGAGAACGAGAGTGCGAAGGAGATGCTCAGTGCTGCTAAGGCGGAGCTGCTGCATATTGAAGAATCGCTCACAATAGTCGCCAAGGACAGATAAATATTGTAGAAGATTCTGCTAGTGCATGTTTGGAACCCGCCAGTGCACCTACACCTCCTGACATTGCTGCGAGCGAGGAGCTGGAGGATTGTGAGCAGGAGAAGCCGCCTCGCAAGGCTGGCGCTGACGTCGTCGACCGGACCCCGCCAGCTCAACGCTGCCGCTTGCAAGTGGTTACGGCGCTAGAAAAGAGAACATTAGTGTGCTGGCCCCTGACCGTGCACGCCTGCATCAGACCACGGCCACCGAGAAGGCGACATTAAAAGCTGAAGAAAAGCTGAATCTATTTGAGAAGATGTTTGAACTGCAGTCCGAACTCAAACTTCAGCCGGAGAAGGCACTGTCCGCCATGAAGACCAGCTTTGAGCCCTCATAGAGAGTGAGTTCAAGTCCGGCGTGCTGGAAAAAGCTGTTGCTGAGGAAGCATCTGAAGCCTCGAGTCTGACGGCTGAAATCGTCTCCGCCAAGGCTGCGAAAAACAAGAAGGCGGACAAGCTAGCTTCCTTCCTTGCGGAGAACGAGAGTGCGAAGGAGATGCTCAGTGCTGCTAAGGCGGAGCTGCTGCATATTGAAGAATCGCTCACAATAGTCGCCAAGGACAGATAAATATTGTAGAAGATTCTGCTAGTGCATGTTTGGAACCCGCCAGTGCGCCTACACCTCCTGACATTGCTGCGAGCGAGGAGCTGGAGGATTGTGAGCAGGAGAAGCCGCCTCGCAAGGCTGGCGCTGACGTCATCGACCGGAGCCCGCCAGCTCAACGCTGCCGCTTGCAAGTGGTTACGGCGCTAGAAAAGAGAACATTAGTGTGCTGGCCCCTGACCGTGCACACCTGCACCAGACCACGGCCACCGAGAAGGCGACATTAAAAGCTGAAGAAAAGTTGAATCTCTGACTTCGGACTGCAGTTCAAACATCTTCTCAAAGAGATTCAACTTTTCTTCAGCTTTTAATGTCGCCTTCTCGGTGGCCGTGGTCTGGTGCAGGCGTGCACGGTCAGGGGCCAGCACACTAATGTTCTCTTTTCTAGCGCCGTAACCACTTGCAAGCGGCACCGTTGAGCTGGCGGGGTCCGGTCGACGACGTCAGCGCCAGCCTTGCGAGGCGGCTTCTCCTGCTCACAATCCTCCAGCTCCTCGCTCGCAGCAATGTCAGGAGGTGTAGGCGCACTGGCGGGTTCCAAACATGCACTAGCAGAATCTTCTACAATATTTATCTGTCCTTGGCGACTATTGTGAGCGATTCTTCAATATGCAGCAGCTCCGCCTTAGCAGCACTGAGCATCTCCTTCGCACTCTCGTTCTCCGCAAGGAAGGAAGCTAGCTTGTCCGCCTTCTTGTTTTTCGCAGCCTTGGCGGAGACGATTTCAGCCGTCAGACTCGAGGCTTCAGATGCTTCCTCAGCAACAGCTTTTTCCAGCACGCCGGACTTGAACTCACTCTCTATGAGGGCTCAAAGCTGGTCTTCATGGCGGACAGTGCCTTCTCCGGCTGAAGTTTTCAGTTCGGACTGCAGTTCAAACATCTTCTCAAAGAGATTCAGCTTTTCTTCAGCTTTTAATGTCGCCTTCTCGGTGGCCGTGGTCTGATGCAGGCGTGCACGGTCAGGGGCCAGCACACTAATGTTCTCTTTTTTAGCGCCGTAACCACTTGCAAGCGGCAGCGTTGATCTGGCGGGATCCGGTCGACGACGTCAGCGCCAGCCTTGCGTGGCGCCTTCTCCTGCTCACAATCCTCAAACTTCAGCCGGAGAAGGCACTGTCCGCCATGAAGGAAGTAGAACAGCTTGAACCTAACATTAAGAGTGAGTTCAAGTCCAGCGCACTGGAAAAAGCTGTTGCTGAGGCAGCATCCGAAGCCTCGAGTCTGACGGCTGAAGTCGTCTCCGCCATTGATCATCTTAAGCTTTTCTCTCCAACCTCTGCTATTTTCTTCGGCAGACAAAACTGGACTCAATCTCCGGCCATCGTGTTCGCTCCTTTCTCTGCGTCCTTCTTGGAAGCCAAAGGTGGGCTTAATCACCGAATATCTTTTGTGTCCCCAGGAAGGAGAAGGTGGGCTTAAACATCGATCATCTTACCCTCTGTTCTCCACCCTCAGTCTCGCTGTCTTCCCGGGAAGCCAAAGCTGGATTTTGTCACCAGTCTTCGTATTCGCCCTTTTCTCGGTGTCCTTCTGAGAAGCCAATGATGGGCTTAATCACCGAGAATAATTTTACGCTTTGTGTCCCCGGGAAGCAAAAGGTGGGCATGATCATTCCTCTCCACTCTCTTTCTCGCTATTTTCTTGGGCCGTCAAAACTAGATTCAATCTCCAGTCATCGTATTCACTCTTTTCTCTGTGTCCTTCTTGGAAGCCAAAGATGGGCTGAATCCCCGCGAATCTTTTTATCTGTTTTGTTCCGAGGAAGCAAAAGGTGGCCTTGGCCATTGATCATCTTACACTTTGTTCACCACCCTCAGTATCGCCGTTTTGCTGGGAAGCCAAAGCTGGACTCGATCACCGGTCCTCTATTCGCTCTTTTCTCGGTGTCCTTCTTGGAAGCCAAAGCTGAGCTATATCACTGAGAATCTTTTTATCCTTTCTGTGCCTGGGAAGCAAAGTGTTCACCTGAGCATTGATCGTCTTATCGCACATGAATCGGCCGAAGTCAGTGGCAACATTGTCCACATACCACTGACATGAGCCCACACAGCAAGACGTCTGCTGGTGCTCGGCTGAAGCGAGCCTTTAGAGTCATTGTCTATGCCTGGAAACAAGGTGGAGTTTACACCGCCTGAACCCTTTACTTCAACATAATCCACCTCCTGGCCTCTTCGCTGCGATGCTACGGTCTTTTGTCGCTGTGGCTGGGAGTTGCGTTTAAAAAATGTCGCAATCGCACGCATTGATCTGTTTACCGCAGATGAATCGGCCGAAGTCAGTGGCAACATTGTCCTCATACCACTGACAAGACGTCTGCTGGTGCACGGCTGAAGCGAGCCTTTAGAGTCATTGTCTATGCCTGGAAACTAGATGTAGTTTACATCGCCTGAACCCTTTACTTCAACAGAATCCCCCTCCTGGCCTCTTCGCTGCGATGCTACGCTCTTTTGTCGCTGTGGCTGGGAGTTGCGTTTAAAAATTGTCGCAATCGCAGGCATTGATCTGTTTACCGCAGATGAATCGGCCGAAGTCTGTGGCAACATTGTCCACATACCACTGACAAGAGCCCAAACAGCAAGACGTCTGCTGGTGCTCGGCTGAAGCGAGCCTTTAGAGTCATTGTCTATGCCTGGAAACCAGGCATTGATCTGTTTACCTCAAATGAATCGGCCGAAGTCAGTGGCAACATTGTCCACATACCACTGACAAGAGCCCAAACAGCAACACGTCTGCTGGTGCTCGGCTGAAGCGAGCCTTTAGAGTCATTGTCTATGCCTGGAAACTAGGTGGCGTTTACACCGCCTGAACCCTTTACTTCAACAGAATCCACCTCCTGGCCTCTTCGCTGCGATGCTACGCTCTTTTGTCGCTGTGGCTGAGAGTTGCGTTTAAAAAATGTCGCAATCGCAGGCATTGAACTGTTTCCCGCAGATGAATCGGCCGAAATCAGTGTCAACACTGTCCACATACCACTGACAAGAGCCCAAACAGCAAGACGTCTGCTGGTGCTCGGCTGAAGCGAGCCTTTAGTGTCATTGTCTATGCCTGGAAACTAGGTGGAGCTTACACCGCCTGAATCCTTTACTTACACAGAATCCACCTCCTGGTCTCTTCGCTGCGATGCTACGCTCTTTTGTCGCTGTGGCTGGGAGTGGCGTTTAAAAATGTCGCAATCGCAGGCTTCTGCGTGTAAGAACTGCGAGTGCGATGAGGCAATTGAGCGCCTTCTTTGCGACTTCCTTCCGTTTGAGCGTGAGTGTGACCTCCTGCTGCAGTGCACCACCGGTTAGTACCTCGCCCCTTTGCAGTAGCCAGTATCTGGGTCCGGTTTTCCTGCGAGCGCTCGAAGCGAGCGCACGTTTTTCAGCTCTCCGTTCATTTGGAGTATTGGCCTAAGGCTTCATGGCGCTGCGGGCCTTCCTATGGAGGCCACAGACACCAAGAACGACCGACAACCTGCGATCGGCGGTGACGATACGCAACGCAGGGCAGGCCGCTCACGCTCGCGGAGACGAGCGACATCCAGGGCAAGATCGTGCAGCACCATGTGGCGGATGTATGCCGTGATCGAGGATATGCGGGACACGGTCAGGTTCCTGACGACGGCGCTCGTCACCACATCGGCGAACCTCGAGTCCGTCGTCGGAACCTTGGACGTGTCGCCGACGGACCCACACGTCCTAACTCTGAGGGACGCATGTCACGCTTGACCACCAGATACAGGTGCATGTTTAAAGAATTAAGTTGGGCTAGTTGGTGCTTTTGATCCACAGACTGCGGCATATTGCTAGCGTTAAAATAGAAAGGACAAAAAGCAGAAACACACAGGACAGACGCTACCGTTTATTGCACACGTAGGAGAAGCGCATGCCCGATATACAAGACAAATTTGATGAACACGATCGCTGGTTATCGCCTACATATAGAGTAGAAAAGAAAAAAAAGTAAATTCACAAGGCTGTCGATTGTTGGCTAAGGATCTTGACCGCTTCCGGTGAGATACTGGTTTTTTGAAGTATTTGAATGGCAGTTTTACTCTCATTTTTTTGTGTCTCTGCAGGCGAGCGCTATAGCAACTTCTTCCGCAATGTCTATGTTGCGCCCTCGGATAGATGCCGAGGAGACTGGACCCCCTTGGCCGTTCACGACCGAACCTCTGCTACCGCTCCCGTCATGCCACCCGCCTTATCAACATAGGCTACGCCAGCTTTATTCATATAACGGAACCTCAGCTCGAGAGCCTCGGCTCCCTTGGCCCTGCGTTCTTCGTTGAAAAACTGCTAGATAGGAAAATTCGTTGAATTTGGAGACTCGGCACGCTGCCGCCCCTCGTAACGATGAGGCACACGAGCTGGCCCGTGTTCTCTATTTTCTGGCAGCCGTAGAGCCCCACGAGCAATGGGGGAAAGAGGCGCGCCTGCAAAATTCCGGGGAAAATTGCTTACAATTACAAATTGGGGATTATGCTGTTAAACCCACCAGACCAAAAATTAAAAAACATAGTTGTCGCATCGAGAGGGGGTAAAAAACAATACATTTATGAACCCATTATGGGCTTACCACGTGTACCCAAGCTAAGGTTTCAAGGATAGACGCGCACTGTGGGGCGAGAGAATCCCTCGACCACATGATTTTGGGAGCGCCCAAATTCTCCCGTGGTGGGCAAAAATATTGATAGCTGAGAAGCCTGGCAAAACCGTCCATCTGGCGGAAGAAGCCGCAACCAGTCAAGGGCTGCCAGCCAGCCTCTAACCGCGGACGTGCAACTCCCCGTCTCCCAGACCTGCTTACCGGCGGCGGGGAGAAACGTCTTTTCTGAGGTAAATACAAGTTCTTCAAACAATCAATTAATCAAACAAACAATTATTCGAGGCTGTCGACTCTCTGCTGCAGCATGACAAGTACGTCATGCACACCGCTCAGTGGTGTCAGTATGGTGAGGGTGTCAGCTACCCACCCTTGCTGCCTTTTCAATGCCGATGGTGCGGCAGCGTCTGTAGCTAAGAAGGCAACCTCAACTCCCCGACACTGTTGGGGACACTGCCGAGTCCGCCTGATCAGGACAGCAGTCCTCAAAAACGGAATCCTCTCAAGTCTGAGACGCCTTTTTTTATATGTTAGGCGTACCAACACGCTGCCTTTTAGATAGCAAGACGCTGCCTTTTAGATGTAAAGACGAGATTTGGAGAAGCACATTCAAATTTCAGAAGCCTTGAGCCGCGTAAACTATGACGACATACAAGAAGAAAGAGCACAACCGCTGGACGTCAACTCCAACCGGGGAAAACAAAAACAACGACAGCTTCTTTATCTACGACAGTAAAACGTAAAAGAATTGCGGTGTAAGATCTGCAAGTCCCACCCGCCTATTAAGTTTATTCTGCACCGACCACCAGCATGACCTCTGGAAAGTGTGCGCCGGACAGCGCTATGGAACACTCGTGCAGCACACAGAAGCTTGGTGTCAATACCTGGGCCCGTATGTCACGTTGCGTCTACTTCCAAAACATCCC
>JARKHS020030961.1:0-28848 GCA_030143305.2 Amblyomma americanum
TGCTCTTCCAGAGCAAGTTTTCGCAACCCATCTTTATTGAGCTTCCACCTGCCACGGTGGGCTGTTTGTACGGTGGGTAAAATGCCCCCCGTGACAGGTGGCAACAATGGCAAACAACCACTCCCCGCTATACAGAATTATAAACGGCTAGAGAGATGGTGACGCCGAGAGGTGCCTCGAGAGGTGTCATTGCAAGAGGGGATAACTCACTAGGAATAAGGTAGTGGAGTGTCCGGATCGACTATGCGCTTCTTCTCGAACTCCTTTCGCCCACGCGGCTTGGTGGAGTGCAGGGGTCCCTGTGGCTTCTCTCCGTCACTGCAGCCGCGGCAAAGGCACGTCGAGGACGTCGGCTCCTGCTGCAGGGCTGTGCCGGCCGACTCAGATGATCGACGACTGCGAACACCGATCGCATGAGGGCGTTGCGGCAGGCAAAGTTCGTAAAAGTCTACGACTATGGCTGCATCTGAATTAGAGGGCGTACTCCTAAATACGCCATTAAAAGAGAAAGTTTTGAGCTCCATCAGGCCGCTTCGACACTTTCTGGTCGCCCTCGCACTGTGTTCTCTTGTTTGCAACATGCGGAGGCGAGAAACACAACTAATTCAGATAAAGGGCGTGGGCAAGGCTTTGATCTAGGCGTATGTGAAAATCTGAGCGCCCGATTTGAAGCAAGTAAAATGGCAATGCGAAACATTCGATGAAAAACTGTTTGAAGATCCTGAATGCAGTCACAACACTCAAGCAGAAGTCATAATCAATACAACGATTCTGCTGACACGCACAACCCGGCCTCAAGCCATCCCATGTCCCACTCAAGCCTGCAGTGGCTATCGCCCTAGATGCGCAAGCTCATCTTTTGCAACGCACCTTGCAGCCAGGTAGAGCTCCCGGATTTGCGCCTTCCACTTATCCACGTCTTCCGGTTGAAGCTGGCTCAGTTCTGGCTCCGTAGCGATGACCTCTTCCTCGGAGCAGTCTTCGACGGGTGAGGCATCGTCCGGGCTGTCTCCCGAGACGTCCGGCGCTGCTAACACAGCATCTGGCATAGAGGACTCTTCGGTCTGCTTGAGTTGCTCTTCGGTGTTCTTGGGTTGCTTCTGAATAGAGAACATACGGTCGTTGGTCAGCATGTCACAAAAATTCCAGAAGTCGCAACTTTCATAGCGATATGGGGCGCCACTAAGAAATCTTTTTTGAAGCGATAGGTTCGCTCCGCCATGTAAAGCCGATTTCGACGTACGACAACCCTCTATTGCCCAAGCGCCGAAATATTCGGGGGTGCGTAAAATCACAGCGCACGCAAGCTCAGTGAATAAAAAAGAACCGGCGTCGAAGCCAGGAATTAAACCAGGGCCTTTCGCGTTCGAGGCGGGGACGCTTCCACGTAATAACAGAAAAATAGGAGCACTCGCCAGAAAAGAAGAAAGGGAAAAACAAAGAAGTCTTGGGGGTCGTACGGGTCCCTTGTTCACAATGGCAGCGGATGGGCGAAGGTGGTGACTTATGTACGGTGCAGGTGGCGTAATGATCATGCGTAAATCTCAGGAAGATTAGCCCTCGTTCGTTTTAAAACACGTGGTGTCGTTTGGATGTGAAATGATTCTAGAAGTAAGCGGGACGATAAATACTTCTCCGTCGCGATAAATGAGACGTTGTTCCAATCAATCGCATGTGATGCAGCTTGATAGTGTTCAGCCAAGGCATTTTCTTTCGTGCGGCCTTTGGCGACAATGGGAATATGGGCGAGCCGTGATAACGAAGATCCGGAATTTCTTCACGCTCAAGACAAGTTTGGCATCTTTTCTGTGCCACCTGCACTTCAATTTGCCCTGCAAGAACCATGGCCTTATTCCCAAGTCCCTTAGACTGCCACTTCGGGTCTGCACGCCTTTTTTAAGGCAAGTGATTGCGCAAGCTGAGAAGCGTCTACTTCAAGCCCATACTTCAAAGCAGATGCACCATCAAGCCCCTGGAAAATGATGTTTTCTTCGCGCAACGCATGCTGGACGATTGCCTAAACAGCGATATTCCCAGCGTCCTGCTTCACGCCAACAGTGCTGCTGCCATGTCCCGTCAAGAGAGAAGCAGAGCTCAAGAAGCCAATTTCTCTTCTTTGCTGGATTACAGCGTCGTTTCTCGATCTGCATTTGGGATACACAAGCTATCTTCCCACCGCCTGGACCCGGCAGAATTGAGCCTCCTAAGCTGAGGACTTAATTTCAATACCGGCGCCCATCCAAACGGGGGTAGAATGGCCTGCGCTGTGGAGCAGGCAGTCTGCAAGGTTGACCCCGGTAACCGGGAAGAAGCCCGTTGCTGTGCCATCGGGGTGCTTTCGAAGCGTTGCGGGAGGAAAACAGAAACGTTGACTTCCCCTGAAATGCATGCCTTGAAAAGGCTCCAAGAGAACGAAGACATTGTCCTCCTGCCTGCTGACAAGGGGAATTCAACCGTCGTTCTCAACCAATCGGACTACATCCAAAAAATGACGACGCTTCTCCAGGACGAGGCGACGAACGAAGAAGTGAGACGTGACCCCGCTAAGGAGTTAGAGACAGGACTTCAAAGTCTACTTTCCGACGTCTTCAAGTTCATCCCATCAGAGTACAGGCGCCTCTATTTTCTGCTGCTGTGCCACAACGGTTCGGCACCTGCTATATACGGCCTTCCTAAGGTGCACAAACCGGACGTACCACTACGCCCTATCGTAGACTTTACGCGCTCTCCTGATACTTGCATCAAGTGCTTCGCCCTCTGGTTAGAAGAACAACGACGTATGTAAAGGACTCCTCCCACTTCGTCAACGAAGCTTAAGGACGTCACTATAGACGACGAGGATGTCCTGGTCTTTTTCGACGTGATGTCGATGTTTACGTCAGTCCCGGTAGACTTCACAGTTTCATCCTGCAAACGCCTTTTAGAAAACGACGCCTCTCTCCTTGCACATACGCCTTTTGAGGTTGCTGACCTTTGTCGTCTGCTCGAATTCTGCTTGCGCAACACGTATTTTGTCTTCAGGAAGCAGCACTAGAAACAACTGTTTGGTTCATCCATGGGTGCTTCCGTCTCCGTCGTGTGCGCAAACATTGCTCTAGAACGCATTGAAGCAGAGGCACTTGGTTCATTTCATCCAGCCCCTAAACTGTTTCTCCGGTACGTCGATGACTGTCTCTGTGATTCGCCGACAGGATGCAAGCCGTTTCCTTGAGCACGTGAACTCCTTTCAGCCGACAATACAATTCACGAAAGAAGAAGAACAGAATGGCGCCATTCCCTTCTTGGACGTGCTTGTGCAAAGAACAAGCAATGGGCTCGCAAAGTGCGTGTACCGCAAGCCCACTCACACTGGTCGGTACCTGAGTTTTCATTCGGCGCATCCTGTCGCGCATAAACGCTCGTTGCATCCGCATTTTTCGGCCGCGCTTTCCGCCTGTGTTCAAGCGCGAGGACAGTCAGATCCGAACTAAAAATTGTGAGGAACGATCTTGCCAACAACGAGTACCCGAAAAATATGATAATGACTGCAGAACGCCGCTGTTCACGTCGAAACGTGGAAACAACGGCCACCGAAGAAAGAAGCAAGCGGGCAAGCATCCCCTACGCTCCAGGAGTCGGCGAGGCCTTAGTCAGGGTCCATATCGCCTACGTGCCACCAAGTAAGCTGAAGTCAGTTAAAACTTGTCAGTTAAATACCGGGTTGAAAGAAACAGATTCCCCGGAGTGGTGTACAAGATTCCCAGCAAGGACTGCAAAGCTGCATACATCGGCGAATCAGGCAATTTTATTAGGCGCTTAAAACTACATCAAAATGACGTAGCGAAAGGCCACACAAAAGAAAATGCCTTGGCTGAACACTATCATGCTGCATCACATGCCATCGATTGGAACAACGCCTCAGTGATCGCGACGAAGTATTTATCGTCCCGCTTAATTCTAGAATCACTTCAAATTCAAACGACACCACATGTTTTAAACCGAACGAGGGGTAATCTTCCTGAGATTTACGCATGCTGATTACGCCACCTGCACCGTACATAAGTCACCACCTTCGCCCATCCGCTGCCATTGTGAACAAGGGACCCATACAGGCCCCGAAACGTCTTTGTTTTTCCCTTTTTTCCCCGGTTTTTTTTTTGCCGACTGCTCCTCTTTTTCCGTTATGTTCCCTCCTCGCCAGACGGGATTCCGGCAAGCACTCGACTAGGACGCTTCCACGCTATCACGACGGCTCTTTTTACTCTTTATTGAATGGAAATAGTGCTGAAAAAAAATCTAAGCATGCTAACGCCACAAAACACCAGGCCACCATACCCCTGCACGACCCCACCTTCCAAAACGCTGAAATTTTGGGGGGCACACACATGCATCCAGTTAGGGCAGCCAGCTAGGCGGCTCTTCCAGGGCAGCATATACTCCCCGTGCCTAAGCGAATTGCTCACGAAACAGATTTCGACGACCGTGGTGATTCGGCGTGGCGGTCCATCATGCGGCTCTTTCAGACAGTAAATAGTCCCAGCAACATAAACAGATCAAAAGAGCTACAACTGGGGCTAGTTGGAAATGCATCCTTGAAGGCATTGGCGAGCGCTATCAAAATACGGAAAGGGACGAACACAGACGACAAAGCGCTTTCTAACAACTGTTTATTCCCTGAAAAGACATGACTATATACACATATTAACGTCAAGTCATACACAGAAGAGGGAAGAGCGCACGGAGCTGACAAAAGCGATATGAAGGACATACATATATATATATATATATATATATATATATATATATATATATATATATATATATATAATATATATATATATATATATATATATATATGGTTTGGTTTTGGGGGTTTAACGTTCCAAAGCAACTCAGGCTATGAGGGGCGCTGTAGTGAAGCGCTCCGGAAGTTTTGACCACCTGTGGTTCTTTAACGTGCACTGACATCGCACTGTACACGGGCCTCTAGAATTTCGCCTCCATCGAAATTCGACCGCCGCGGCCGGAATCGATCCCGCGTCTTTCGGATATATGTAATATATATATATATATATATATATATATATATATATATATATATCATTAACACGAAAGCTTGAGAAAACGGCATCTTTATTCCGATGCAAATTACCATAGAACGGGCATAATTGTCAATAAGCACCTTTCCGCTGGAGGCTAAATGGCGATGCGGTGTGTTTGTTGAAGCACCATCAAGTGCCAGACATGGCATCAGAGTGGTAGAGTCAGAGTCAAGAGCATGGTGTTAGAATAGGTTAAGTGTGTGAACGGGCCGTCCCGCGACGGAGAGCAAGTGGCGATAGCGAGGAACGAATTTCCGCCGGCCGACGAGAGATGGCGCGAGGCAGTTGGGGGCTTGGCTTTAGGTGGCTGAGGGCCGGCGGGTTGCCGCAAGGAACGTTTCAATCCGCCTTTTTCATATTCTTGTGCTGCCACCTCGCGTACAACGCTGGAAGCTCACTGGAAGGGTACTGTGCGCCCAACCCGGCCGGACTGAGTGCCGCTGCGGAGCACGTTTTGTTGGAATCTGTCAACGATGGCGTGTCCTGGGCAGCACCTGGTACCTGGAGGATTTCTAGGATTGACTGATGGCTGGGTGCGAAGTCCGAAGCAGGCTGCTGTGCCCACCGAAGAGCAAATTCTTCAGTATCTCCGATCATCCGGCATGAGATGCGATCGCCAGCTGAGCAAGGGCCGCCGCTTCAGAGATGAAGGCTACATTCGGAACATAATGTTCAATGAAATATCCCCGATCAGTGAGGTTGGCGTTTTCCGCTGTATATGCCTGCCATTCATGAAACGTGGATACTACATCGTGCACGCCGTAGCACAGAAAACGACTGGGGACAACGGTTTTCACAAGCAATCGTTGTGCTCAAGCGCTGCCGAATAGCTACACGAACTACAAAAGCACAAGCGTACTCGCAACGTGGCAGCTGTGCTAGAATTTCACTTTATTTTCCCACAGCACACCGCTGCATAGGTTATAAACAAGCATGCGCGCCCATAAAGACGAGCGAGCGGGGCGCACATTGAGTCATTCCGGCGATACCACGCAGCGCTCTCTATCATGGATATGATGCGAACACACGCACAACGCACCTTCTTCTTCTGCCTCCTAATATATGGCACATACCCACACCGGGGGATTGGCCAGGGTGTAGTGGCATAAACAAGGAAATTTCCGTAGGAGATTATGACAAAATTGTGGCACCATGCGTGAATGCTCTCGTAGCTTCTTTTTCGTTGTCCACTCCATCGCGCGTTGAAAGCGGCTCACAGCACTTGCCCATTCGGCCTTCTTGCTTGAGAAAGCAAAAAGCGTCGAACGAAGTCTAAATGCCGCGGTGACATTCGAGGCCTTCCTGGCCATGAATAAAACCTTTCATGACAGACTGCACACGCATTTAAACGCAGTACCTCGTCCGTACCTATCACAAAGTGATTCTCGCACAGTCTAATTGACGTGCTTGACGGTGCCAAAGGGCGGCCACGATCGTCGAGTAGGCGAACTGCTTTTATCCACGCTTCGCGTCGAAGGCGGTCCCGGGAAGCGTTCGGAAAGCGAAAAAATCCGAGTTTGCTTCCCTTTACATATTGGGCATTGCAGCCATATGTAACACATGTAAGCATCGCCAAATGCGTCGCGCTGAACGCCCGACGGCTGCAGCAACGCACCCCGCGTACGTTGGTGCACCCCGCATGAGCTCCTCGCAGACTACCGCTGAGGCGTGCAACGTGACAGCGGTTGAAGAAGAATCCGATTGCAGCTCAGCAACAGCGGTGATCTCAGCATTCGCAAGCTTGTTCGAAAATCTTCCACTCTCGTGCCTACCGTCTAAATGCTGGGGTTTTCACCGGCTCGAAATGGATGAAGTCAAAAGTTTTGTCTTTCTTCAACTTAAACGCTCCAAGACATCTGCCAGCCAGTTGCCCTTGGTTACCTCACCTCACGAGCTGCATCAGCGGGCGTCATGACCGCATCAGACATGAATGAAGCAACGTGCTCGTGGGGCGCCATCTGCCCTGCTGCTTCTCTGATGGCTGCCAAGGTGGTCGAAATTGATGACAAAATGGAGGTGGGAGTAGTGGTGATGGGCAAAGTTGTTTCTTTGGAGGATTTAAGATGTACAGGCTCTGTGAGATCTTTGGAGGACGTTAAAACTATTTTGGGGCATGTAGACAAAGTAAGGCTTTGTACTGGAGGACCTAGCGTCAAAGAGTATCCTAAGGCTGAGCCGCAAAGTGCGTTTCTCGATTCTGATAATAAATGGCGCCACAAGAAGTGTCCACTAATCCTCAGTGCCGGTGGATCGGTTTGCCAGAAGTGCTTCAGCCTCTCAGACACATTCCGAATTCGCGAGAAGAGGCTAATGGAGAAGCAACGGAAGTTGAATTCCAGTGGTGCTCGTTTCTCCGCGAAAAACTTGCAAAACCGTGAAAAACTTGCAGCGCTCAGGCGTGCTAACTACGCCCTCAAAAGATCAAAGAATCGCCTTCGCAACCGGTTGAAGATGCTCACTGCCGAGCTTAAGCAAGCTCGTGAGCGCCTGCAGACAATTTCTGGGGAAGGCATTGCAGCGAAGCTTTCCGAAGCTGAGCTACCAGGAATACAGCTGACGGCAGTGAAAGAGTGCTTGGCAGCTGCCAAACTCGCAAATAAAATGAGCCGGCGCTACACAGAAGGCTGGCTTTTGCTGTGTCTGTTGCTACACATTCCCAGCCCATCGGCTTATTCCTTCCTCCGAGAAAATGATGTTTTACCGCTTCCTTGCGGCACAACAGTTCGAAAGTACTTAAGTTTGGTGAGAGTGAAGTGCAGATTTGACACGTGATTTTTTGCGGAATTTAAAAAAAAATGGCCACCAAGGATGAGTTTCAGCGACACGGGATTTTAGTGTTCGATAAAATGCAGGTAAGGAAAGATATGAGAGTGCACTCAAAGTCAATTACTTATTGTGGATTCAGCGAATTTGGTGACAGTGCGACGACCAGCGATGACCTCACCGACCATGGACTGGTGTTCACATTTCGAGCATTTGGGGATCATTACTCGCAGCCGGCTGCTGTCTTTGCGAGCAAGGGTCCTACAAAAGGCACCAAGCTTGCACAGCTCATACTAAAAGCGATTTTTCTCCTGGTGGAAGCTGGCGCTTTGGTCGATGGGATTGTGTGTGATGTAGCAGCTACTAATCGCTTAATGTGGAAAGAGTTCGGAGTGAGTGGGGCTCTTCGGCACACTAAACACTTCTTTACTCATCCTGTTGACAACAAGCGCAATGTTTTTGTTTTTTTCTGATGTGCCTCACCTCCTGAAATGTGTGCGGAACCGCTTGCATCGACAAAAGATTTTGGTTGTCAATGGTGAACGGGTTCACTGGGCGCAATATGACAGATTGTTTGCAGAAGATTCGAAGCAGCCCGTCCTGGCGCGTGTCTGCCCTAAATTAACATATTTCCATATTAATCCAACAAACACTGAAAAAATGCGTGTTAAACTGGCGACCCAGTGTTTCAGCCGGAGCGTAGCAAAAGGGCTGGAGATTTATTCGAGGAGAGGCACGCAAGGATTAGAAAATGTGAAAGGTACGATGGAGTTTACCATGAAACTCAATGACCTCTTTGACGCCCTGAATCGAAACTGCCCGCGAGAAGGCATTACTGTAGGGAGCAAAGATCCACGAGTTTTAGCTTCTTCAGTGTATTGGCTAAACAGGTGGCAGCAAGATGTACTATCTGAAAAGATTTCTCGTAAAAATTGCCTCGCCGAGCAGACCGCAGAGGGACTGTGCGTGTCAATTTTATCGGCAATGGAACTCTCTCGGTACCTGCTCAAGGGGTGGGGGTTCCGGTATGTCTTGACGGGAAAGTTCAATCAGGACGTGCTTGAACGCTTCTTCGGAATTATACGACAGGCAGGTGGCCAAAATGATCACCCCTCTATGCCCACTTTCCTGCAATTATATAACATGCTTTCAATGTATAGTTTGCTCAAGCCGCCAAAGTTTGGCAATTGCGAAGTGCAAACCGCCGATAATACACATACACTAACACTGACTGACATTAAGCTTGCGTTTAAGGTTGACAATGAAGAAAAGACACAACTTCAGCTACTAAAATAAAAACTGGATGGCTTAGTGGACGCGAAAGCTGAGTGCGAAGTTTTTGATCATGTATGTACAGAGCCAGAGGTTATTGATTGTATAATTTATTACCTCGCTTGTTTTATGTGTCGAATACTTATGAAGAGTACAACGTGCTCAAAATGTAGGGAGTGCCTTATTGGAGAAGCTGCTGCACAGTCTCTAAACGAAAGTGCCCTAGTTCAGTGCAAAACTCGAGGTGGATTATTACACCCCAGTAGGACCATTTTCCACCTACTGCAAGCAGCCGAGACTGAATTTCAGAAGCACACCTTTCACAGAAATGTCTATGAATTTACAGTAGAAAGCATGCTAGAAAGCTACCATTTTTCTTTTCCTTGTTTGGAACACAAAGAAGAAATGATGGCATGTCTTCTGCATCACTATATAGCAATGAGAATGCGGCAGGTCTGCAAGCAAAGAAAAGCTGATGCGAAAAACAAAACACAGCAGCTGCAGAAGCTTGCTAAACTTGTTTAACACGTGATTTTTTACTCGTCTGTATTCTTTATGCCACACATTTTTGTGTGAACTAAACAGAAGATAGCGCAATGTAGCCGTATCTGATGCGACAAAGCGGCTGCGGAAGCTGTCCCAAATTTTACGCAAAACCTGTAATAGCTGGCCTCTTTCGTGACTGCAGATGTGTGTGTGAAATAAATGGTTATGCAGCATTGTGTTTTTTTTTTCAAAGCATGAAAGCAACATTCAGCGCATGAAACCTACGCGGAAACTTGTGCACATAACAGCTGCAAACGAAAACACAACAAACTCGTTTCCGGACTCCAACTTCCAGAAGTCCTCTGTCGGCAGTTTTACAGACAGTGTTTTGCATAATTAGACGCAACATCGCTCACAATATAACTAAATATAAGGACAAAACATTAGGAACACTGAGACGTATCACAGAATAGCTGCTGTTACAGTCCGCGCCAATTCTAACTTTCAGTGCGAACGAGAGTGAACAGCTGTTTTGTGGCCTGCGATTTTCACGAGGAGCATTTAATATAAAGCACCACAAGGTGTTAGGTTTATTTCGACTAAGGCTGAATTGGCCCTCCTAATATATGGCAAGGAGCCAGCAGTGCGCGCGTTCAACCTAGCCGGTTGTTCATGGACGCTGCGTCGAAGGGCCCAAGTTTGGGGCGCTGCCTGCCGGAGGATGGGCACACTACGATCTGCGGCGCGCCGCGCCGGCGAGACTCGTTCGTACACGTAACCTATTCTAACACCATGGTCAAGAGGCTGTCGCTTAACCGCTGGCTACAAGGCTGTTTCCTTATCTGCAGGCATCACAGCAGGCAAGGAAGCTTCGAGAGGCTGCATCACACTGTTGTCGTCGGCTTTCGGCTGACGTAGCTTGGATGCTTGCGCAGGAGGTTTCCTCTTCCGGGGTGGCTTTCTAAGTCGCCATGGCCGCGAGAGATACTTAAGACAGTTCGGAAATAATGTAGGAACTGCATCTCTGGAAAGCACGGGCCTCTTTTCCGCGTAAAGTAGCATTCTTTTATCGAGCTCCGCATAATATGCCCGGGATATCGCATCCTCTGCAAAATGCTTGGCGCAGACATGGTCAATGAGCATTAATGTCCGGTCTGCCCTAGGAATCGCACGGCGCCACTTCTCCAAACGAACATTGTCGGACGGAGCTTTGAATAATGGCACACGCTCCACTCATGTCCGGTCGCCCGAATTGCAGTTTGGCAGGAAGCACTTACTTCAAATTGCGCAGCAATCACCGCCTTTCGCAGAACCCTCTAAGCTAGCAACCGGTTTCCATGCCCCCCCCCCCCCCCCCCGAACATATTGTGTCCGCGAGCGGGCGGCGCTCTCGCGCATGGCGGGGGGGAGTGTCAACACCTCAGTATGTTATTCTTACACCATGAGAGAAAGGGTTCTGGGTCGCTAGGGGACAGGAGGCCACTACCAACAGCAAGGAGACAAAGGATCGTTTCCTGCCTAGTCCCTGCGCACACCCAAATATTTGGGGCCCGTGAGGGCTGCTGGATAAAGACGCTGCACAAAAGGATGATGGGAGGGGAAAGTGTAGCGCAGCTTCTCTAATATGCGTGTCCAAGGGCGCTGACAAAACACTCCTCCAGGGCGCCTTGGGGTGGCGATGATTATCGACTTTCCAGCAAAACAGGGTTTTCTTGTTCGTGGTAGTACGACGCGACCGCCATCTTGAAGCGCGCCATCGTTGCCGGCATGGGCCCTGTACTGCGGATCAAGTCTCAAGGAAGGCCGTAGCCTTTTTGGTGAATCAAGGTGATCGAAAGCAGGAAAACAATATTTTCGTGGAACAACCTGCGGTAGCATGCACCGCGCAGAAACTAGGCGAAAGCCTTTTGGACGTGGTCAGCGTTACTCACTACTTTACCACAGAAAATTTAAGGAGGTGATCACAAAACTGACAACGAAAGAGAAAAAGACGAGCCCTTGTCGGGTTAAACAGCAGAACGGGACCAAGTTCTCTGGCTAACTGTTTCCAAAATTTCCGCATTTAAAATAGTGTGTGGGTGTTTAATATATTTAAATCTCAGATATGTTCTCCCGATATTTTGTTTCTTCTTTTTCTTTTAAATTGCTCTGAAGTTTCCCAGAAGGCACAATCATTAGCTTGACACCAGTTTACCCTATTACATGAGGTCACCCCACTGAACACTGGTCAATCCCCCGTCGTGGGTATACGTGACATGCCATCAAGGCATCAACAACAACGGTACTAGTGACGCAGGAAACCCGGTATAAACAGCGCTCGTGTTTGCACTGCGCAGCAAACTCAGTGCAAAGTTTGAAACAATGAATCAAACTCGGTTTCAATTTTTCATCCATCGCAGTAACTATCTACAATCGAGAAAAAATTTTGTTTATGCAAACTCAGTAAGATTTGTCGGGCTAGTTGGTTCATACTGAATTAAAAGGATAAACTGCGCGAATGGGTTAAGGCAAAGAAAAAGGGAACCCCCACGACAGTTACTTAACCCTTTCGCGCAGTTTACCCTTTCTAGGCAAACTCAAGTTCAGACTTACCACATCGTATGTTCGCATGGAATGGATGATCGACTAAATGCATTTAGACAGATAGGCTTAGCGCGGAAGAACGCACGAGCGTTAAGCCTCTTCGTTTCTTCGGCTTCCCGGCAGAACCTCTCCGTCAAAATGCGATACCAACTTGTTCAAAGCTCCACCGCTCGCTAAGAGCGAAATACTTCTTCGTGCGATACGAAAGCGGTGCAGAAGCATAAAGGCCTACAATCTTTGCAAGCCTCCATCTACATTACTGTCTGCATAATGCACGTCTGAGAAGTTCAAGAGAATGTGCTAGTGTGGAACACAACAGAAGCAACGTTTATGAAACACGATTTCGCTGCTAGTAGCCCCATTCGCGCTAATTGCAGGTTGCTCCTCAGTGAACATGGTATACGTATCAATTAGCCCAACTTCTGACGTTAATGGAACACGGTGCAGTTGCTAAATGCCATCGCGAAATGCCTGCGCTCTGTCCGCTGAAATAAAGAAATGAAAGAGGGCATATGAGCTCACGCTTTTCCGGCGCTGACGGCGCTTCTTGGAACACATCGTGGCGTCGACTGGCTTGGAGAGCACCTCGCTTTGCTGTCCTTGCTGTGATCGCGCTATGGTCCGCTCTACTCCGCCCGAAGGTGACCTGTGCCGTGCCTGGCTCTGTGCACACTGAATCGATACGTGTTCTCCCGCAAGGTTGCAGCGGGGGGCCACGTGATCTCGCAGACGTGACGTCACGCCGCAGGGCAGACATGCTTCAACATATTTAGGAATGTGACAAACCCAGCTAGTACTGGAGCTGTTCAAGGCTAGCCGGTTGAAAGTGGTGGCCACAACCCAGAAAAACCTGCTTGCTCACCCATCCTGCCGCGTCTCTATCATTCCAACTCTTTGTCTCCCTCCTCTCCCTTCTCAATTTTTTTTTCCTGGAGAGTTAGCAGGGCCACTTACAAAAGCCAGCAAAAGAAAGCAGCTGTCTTTTGGCATCGTTTCTCACCCTTTCACCGAAAGAGTGAAAAGACTTGGGTGGGGACGCTTGGGAAAAAAATTTGCGATACTCCGCGGAGCAAAAGAATGGCTTGTGAGATAGAGCTAGGGCTCGCCCATTTCCTGGAAGCAGAGGGTTTCTTCTCCACGAAAAGTCATTGTTAATGCGATAGGGTTAGAGGTCCTGTTCTCAGGAAAGCAGGTGGGTAGCTTACAACCTGCCTATGATGTGGCAATGAAATTAATTCGACTTAACTATTACAATTGCCACCTACCAGTACAGCAATTAAATTACTTTTGTCGCCAGTTTTTAATGCAATAAATTACTTTTCGGGGCTGGAAATTTAGAAATGTGATGAATTGCATTGGCGCAGTAATTTCACTGGAAATGTGACTAAATAGTAGCGAAATTACTTTTGCTTAACAATGAGTCTATGCAGCTCTTTGTATCGGCCACACTTCGGTCTCGCGTTTGCGGGGTGGAGTGTCTACAAAGCAATAAAAACGAGAGGCCAGCAATAGCTAGCATTCCAGCGAAGTGGCGCGCACATGGACGAGGGGCGATGTGCGCACGGGCATCAGCACCCGCCTCTTTGGTGAAGACTCAGTAGGACCGCTTCCAGCTCTGCGTTCGGTCACACAGAGATGCGCCGCAGAGTCAGCAGGACAGCTTCATGACCAAGGCGCGCAATATTGAGCCTACGCATATGGCCCACTGAGAGTTCCTGAAGGAGTACTTCTATCTAAACAGCGAGCCATTCCTAATCCACAAAGGTAAGTGTTTAAAACCAGCCGGAATCAACGTATCTATGGGAAACAGAATCTATCAGGTACGTTCCCGAACCTGCGTAATCGATTAAAAAGGTCTTGCACATGGTGAGGGCATTTCCTGGCGCTTTATAACGCCGCTTCATCGTTTCTTTCACCGTGCGTCTCCGTTCCGACCATTCCTTCTCCCCCTTCAATCACCTTTTTTTTCGCTCCTTTTTTCTGTTTGCTCAATTTAGCCATTCTGTTACCTTATGCACTGCATTTCCTGCTATAATTTCTCAGGAGCCTTAGGCTTCTGCACTCCTAGCAACTAACTCCCCCCCCCCCCTCGTCCACTTTTCGCCCAATTTCTCTGAACTCACCCCATTCCCCCCTAGTATTTCGTTCAGCCATGTTGCTTAATTCCTTCATCTGTTTTTTTTTTCAGTTCGAGGCAGCCAGTTATAGCAAGGCACCTGTCGTAGCTAGGCACACAGCATTTCAATCGAGCCCACGTTCGCTAACTCTCCACGCTCCACACCACCGCATTCCTTCCTGCTGAGCTGGCCTTTTTCTTTTCACAGTTCTGCTGGTCATGTGGTCAATCCTCTTCAGCAGGCACCAAGAAATGGGCTTGGGCAGGGCGCGAAATGCGAAGGCAAGATAACCGCTGGTCCTTAAGGGTGACGTAGTGGGTTTCAAGAGAAGGCAAGCGTCGCATGCAGCTGCGCTAGAAAGGGTGGGCGGTTGAGATTAAGAAATGTGCAGGCAAAGGACAGGGTTAATTTGAGAGGTATGGGAGAGGCCTTTGCCCTTCCGTGGGTGTAGTCAGGCTTATGGTGATGATGATGACTTGGAAACATAACCCAGGAAGGAAACACCACTTTGGCCGCACGTACGCACGCTGGGCGGCCGCACGTAGCGTCGGCGAGTCACATGCCATGACGTCATAGCCACATGCGGCGCGCCTCCCGTTAGAGGTCAAATGTAATAGCCAGTTGACCTTCAGGCTCCGCATAGGAGGAGTACAACTTTTCGCTCTAATATTTCCCAAATAGGAGGCAGACGAAGGTGTAGATGAAATGAAGATCGAAGCATCTGTCACGCGCAATTTTGCACATTCAGCGCGCCTCCCGTTAGAGGTCAAATCTAAGATCCAGTTGACCTTCAGGCTCAGCATGGGAGGAGTAGAACTCTCCGCTCTGAAACTCAGACACAGGCGCGGCTGCGTCCATTCTAGCTCCACTATTTACACTGCGGCGGGGCACCGCATATATTCCGGCGAACTGCACCACTCGCCACACCAGCTCCGACCTGGACCACCCGTTCAGGAATTGCTCCAGGTACGCACTTCAACCGCCAACTCCGTACGGTCTTGGTGCTTTCCGTAGCCAACTGTGTCCCCCGAGCACGCTGTGGCTTGCCCTGCGGATGTTCATCTTGCCGCCGGTAATTCCGCCACGTTGTCGACTGGCTCTATTGCTCTGTCAGTGCTGCCTGCGGGACACTGCTATCATGTTGTGCTGGCAACCTTACTCGAAAAACAAAAAATCTTCGCCTCCACTGCAGTTAAATGGAATGGATGCAAGAAATTGGGTTAAAAGTTGTTTTCAATCAATTAATCCTACTTGTCATCCGCATTCAGTGTGGATTTCGAGGTATATATGCGGACAAGCTTCTCTATACTCATTCAAAAATGCTTCATCATTTTCAGCTTTTAAAACAAGAAAAAGTTACCTTTTTGCATTTGGTTAAAGTCACGCGGCTGCTAAATATGACTACGTGTTTTATTAGCTGCACATAACAAAACAGAAATTACTATCGCTTCGGTGCTTCCCATGACCCGTTTAGTTTCTGGTCGATGGCACTGTAATATTGAAGAACTACCGCAAACTCCTGATATGCAAAAAGTGCAACCTTTTCTGTGCACCGTTGTAAGGGAATTGCACATCTATACTGGAAGAAGAGATGAGGTTAACCGGCGATATGTTAGTGCTGTATGCTTCTGTTATATGTGGAGAAGCTGCAATTATTGCGCTGAACTTTCTACAGCCAGATAACCTTTGTACGTACAGGCGTGACCGTTTAAACTAGCGGATTGTTAGCCTTATCTGAACATCCTGTAAGCGCTCTAGCCCTTTAGGTTTAATTGAGAAAACACAAGGAACATAGGAAAACATGATCGCCAGCCTGTGACTGACATTTAGAAAGTTGCTAAGACCGAAGACACCTTATTGTTACATCGCAGAGCGCGAGGCTTTGCAAACAAATAAAAATTGCGTAGAAATCTGCTGGCAAATAATAAGAAGACAAGAACACGCATAACTTACACACTAGGCACAAATGGAAGCTTTATTGCGTGATCACAAAGAAAGAGGGCTAACAGATTGAATATTGCCTTTGCTCAGCCCCATAGATAGCATTCGTTTTTACGGACGCACCTTCCATCCCAGTTTCTTCTCCAGAAATTACGCTTGCAAAAACACCTCCTTTGCAAGTCGGCAGTGCAGCCGAAAGGCGTTCCTCTCGGATACCTGATATAATAGCAGTTCTTCTCGCCGCAGTTTCCAGAGCCTGATCTCCACCTTTCGTTGGGCGGGCACCATCCGGGTCTCCAACCGCCTGGAAGTAGTACCGAAAGTGGTTTAGTTGAATTGTAGTTCCAACAATGTTTAATGTAGACGGATGTCCACTGCTTCACCTGTCGTACACGGAATGAGACTATAACCTTACTACGTACCTAGGAGAAGTGTATACGAGCAGCCGTGTTCAGTGTTCGAGCATTAGTGCTCGCTTACCGTTTTGGTGGAAGAAATAAAGTTTTATTTGAAAACAGCCCACTGAGAGTGTCACTTTCACAGTGCACCAACACCTACACTTGTAATAGTCAATAGCGTAACCAGTGACAACCCACAATCCCGTGTCCAAACCGTTCAAATAGGCGGTCAATCGTGTCTTAAGCTAGCTTCGACGTTAAACGGCGAAACGGCGCTGAATATAACGTCCCAACGTCACATGACATGCGTATGCGCGATAGCGCATACAGCAGTTATGAGAAACCTGCCAGCGGTGATGTAGCATGTCAGTCGCGTTGCCATGGATACTTTCGAGGGGCAGCGTCGTGCTCTGAACGCTGCACGTATGCGGGTAACCAGAGCATCGATCGTGCGACGGTTGGATAAAGAGGACGAGCACACAACCGTATTACAGGACAATGTTTTCATGTCCGTGCCCATATATTTCTCACATCATAAAGCATTCATTCGAACACTCCCAGAACCAAAACACAATCGTCACCAACTCATGCGTGGAAGCAGCACTGAAATGAAAAGCAACGATATGAA
Organism: Amblyomma americanum; assembly: GCA_030143305.2. Classification (NCBI taxonomy): domain Eukaryota; kingdom Metazoa; phylum Arthropoda; class Arachnida; order Ixodida; family Ixodidae; genus Amblyomma; species Amblyomma americanum. The sequence goes on from JARKHS020030961.1 coordinate 17,270, forward strand.
AACCACCGTGAGAACAACCTAGCTCTGATGAGCTCCGTTATCAGCGGCGTAATCATCATTTAAATATTAGTTACTTGTAATCCCCAAAAAAACCATCGTCTTAATATAATGTTGCATGTACGCCTTCAGCGCATTTCTGATAGTGTGAAAATTGCTGAAAAGTGGATAGATGATACCATATCCTCGTGATGTGAGCATTTCTAATACCAGAGGACGCAAAAATAGGCACAGAATTCTCGTTCATCACAAAATGATACTCTTCTTTTTACCAACGCTACCTTTCATCTTGAATGCGCCTCACTTAAAGCGAATTAAAGGTGAAATTAGAAATTTGATCGCATGATTTTTCGGAAGTGCATGTTTTATAATTGCTAAGTCTATCTGACGTGATCAAAGTTATCCGGATCGCACCTCTCCGGTTTGTCTCAATGCCGCTACCTCTACTTTTTAACTCCGAATTTATTCGCTTATTGCACATGTAACGTCAATGACATCTACGCTATTATTAGTCAACACTCCTTGCAATAAAAATTGCCCGTCTTCGCCCTGATAAGCTCAAAAACAGTCTTGTTGTTCAAAAAGGAAATAGCGGGAAAGCAATCAGAGGCGTTGAGGCGGTGGGACTGATTCCGAAGCATATATGTAATACAAAATGGGGAGCCCTACTTACGTACGCCAGAGCTGCGAAAAAAATTCATGACGAGGCTCGTAATACGAGCTTGTACAACCACGACAAAACACGCGTGCGCGGTTAGATGATAACAAATACACTTATATTCTAATTTGGCATTAATTACCACATCATGTCGAGTATGGACGAGGAGAGATTTGGTCGAAGCAATCGTATTAGAAATTAAGCGTAAAACATAAGAGCGAAAGCTCGACTACACGATGTACTAATGAGAGTTTCGCCTGGCTTTGCGCTTTTGACATTGAAGCCCGACCAAGGTCGAACCAAGCACACACCCCCCAAGACTAAAACTGTATGATTATTTGTCTTGCAGCGCATAGCCATGATATGCCTGCATGGTATGGTCATAGCTTATGACTAGCAACCACGTGACCGATGACCAGTGGCCACTTGAACTTTGACCTTTAGAGCTGAGATTTTCATCACCTGATGTAACGTCACTCGTGATGCAGCAATGACGTCACACAATTTTTCGCTATAAATCGTGCCGGCTTTGCTTTCCTCAGTGTTATAGGCTTAGCCGGTTTGAAAATAAGCCATTTTTTCTTTATACTCCAGCAAAACAAATAAGATTAGCCCTGTCAACAGAGGTCCTGCACGAGAGCAAAAATGCTGGCTTCCATGTTTGCTCTTTCGAAACCAAAGCAAATTTTTTGTGCAGGTGAGCAATAAAAGAAAGCGTTTACATTTTGAATATAACTTGATATATTTTTCTTCCTTGCAATGGTGTTTAGAAACGAGCCAATATTTTTTTTATAACAATTCCTTTCCTGCTCAATAATTTCTGCCCTGTGCTTTCTTTGCGTGTTTTTTGCATAGGTACCATGAATGTCAAACTCTTAGGACCATTTTAGCCGAAGTAAGGCTTTTTTTAAGATTATATTCGAAAGAGAGACCTTACATAATTACAGCGGTTCATTTTTTAAATCGTTTGAAGATTATCATCATGGAAAATTCGGCGACAGATTAAAATGCTGTATATAGGGTATATGAAGAAGATGATGTAGCTGCTCACCTCCCCATATGTTATTGCCCCAAGTGCCTCCACCAACACCTGGCCATAGCCATCCTCGTGTTCCACTTGGCCCTGGCGCCACAACGTGCTCTGTGTGGATGAAACAATTAAGGGGGCAGAGGATGAAGGAATAATTAGAGGCATAAGGGAGTGTAATGGGACAGGCAACCCTAAGCAAGTTAACATCAACATTTCATGCTTACACACGCTCAGCAGAGAAGCATCTGGTGCAGCGCAGCATATTCTTTGAAGAAACTAACATCGCACTTTCTCCACATGCAGAAAAAAATGACCTTTACTGTATGCTTTAACTGGACTGGGCTCTGCAGGCAGCCAAACAAGTGTGAACATTCAGGTCGCGGCTCGTAGTGTTGTGCCCATCGAGATAAGCTCAAGGACTTTTTACATATATTCGGAGTCATTCTGTTTATAACCGCTTGGTGCAACTGTAAGTCACGACCGGCAAGAATACGGCCTACAATAAATTTTAACCGTTGAACAATTTATATAAGATTAAATACGCAAGTATCCTTTTATGCCATTGCCTATTACAAATGGTGGAACCTTTCGACTTCAGTCTGACGTTAACCAGTTACGGTAATCTATGCTTGATCCAAGCGATATGTTCCGCAAGGTTTCAAGCACAAACTTGCAGAATGCAAAAGCATACCCGGTACGTGCCGTTTTTATCTAAGTAACATTAGTGCAGGAGCATTTCGCTGAAGCTGCGAAATTTGTGTAGCCACTTACCACGCTATCGCCATTTCGCGCATGGCATTTTTTGCGTACTCCGCCCATGCAGTATAAGGGGAACAACATTGCACAGACTACAAATGTGTTTTTTTTTTGGTCCATTTAAGTACAGAATGACTTTTGGATATTATAAGCCAAGACGAGAACTAGATGACAACAGAAAAAAACGTGCTTGACACACGTAATTATCATTTTCAACATTCTTGGACCAATATTATTCAAATTTCAAAATTGTAAGATTCTGTTATGGAAATATTGCAGGCAATGGTCCATTCTCCGTATATGTAGCAAAATCCTTCTTTTAGGGGTTTTAACGTCCCCAAGCGAATCAGGCTATGATGGACGCTTTAGTAAAGGGCTCCGCAAATTTAGACTCTCTGGGGTTTTTTAACGGGCACTGACAACGTGCACTGACTTTTATAGTGCTTCCTTCGATCACATTGAACAGTCAAGACCGCCATAGAAAAACAATGTGGGACGCTTTTGAAGACATCAAAAACGTTAATAGAAGAAAACTGCAAAACTTCCGTCGGGTAATCTGCGAATATATTGACTGTTATAGTGAAGTCTTCCATAATATGAAAAAAAATTGCTTTGATAAATGGTTTCCCGCTCAAAAATGCTTTTCCTCAGAATTGTTGGGTATGAAGCAATCAATATTTGAATGCCCGTACTTTGTTCCCTCTCCTATTCCATACGGGTGTACTTGTCGTCAACTAAGGAGGCAATCAGCACACTCAAGAGTGCGAAAGGTTATGTTCCTGTGCAGCTTAGGGTGCTTTCCTTTTAGGAAGTAGCAATGGCGATCAAAAATTAATTTCTGAAAGTTAGCATCTTTAAACGCTCCACAGCTAATTGAAGTGACTTGCACATCTCCAAAAATAAATTATAACTATCAATTTCGATCAAATGTTGTGGATAGAGTGTCGTAATTTTTACTTCATTTTTGAACCCGTCGATTTTGATGTGTATGTGATTGTTTATCTTTTCTTTTATTGTTACTGCGATGTTCCCATTAACATCTACGGCGTTTGTTCTCCAGCCAGGACAATTTTCCACACTTTATTCCAATTTTTGTTACACGCGAGAAATGTGCAACTCTTCTTTGCTTCCTTTAGGTAGGGCTGAAAGTAGCGCCGCTGATGCTACGAGTAGTGAATCTTGCCAAGGTATATACACACCGTCAGGCTTTAGAGCATGCCATTTTCGGCGGCTTTTTTCGCAGATTGGGCACACTATTGCACATCTACTATTAATGTCATATGAAACGCCAATAAATCATTTCAAAGGGTATCATGAAGAATGGAAGATTTTGTTTCAGGAAGACTGAATACAATCGTCGTTTATTTTCATTTCGGAAGAACCTAGACTCCTCTTTGAAATTGTCAATAAACACTGCATGTATTTCTCTTTCAGTAGGCGTTAGTTTTGCTTTTTATCTTGGCGGTCCATCTGACGGTCACGTTAAATGTATGTAATCAATATGTCAGGTGTAATGAATCAATTCAAATGAAGAAGTCACATAGGCCATCCGCCAAGCTCAATCTTACATCCTTTATTAGGCTCTCGTGGTAACCAAGCGCCCGCCATTGTAATCGGCAATAATTCCTTGGCCCTAAAACGCGTTAGGCGAAGAACAAGTTATTCCTAAAGTTATACTCACTCTGAGCGAAGGTCACGTGAAAAATGACGAGAACTGCTAGGACGAGGAAAACGGTCCTCATTTCCGGTTTCTCTTCTCGCGGAAGGGATGTCCAGGAGCGCTTAAGTGCCGCGGCGTGGCACTACGACCGGCTTTTATACAAAAGTGACACCTGTACGCAGGTCCAATTTTGTCTCAAGTGAAAAACACTTGACGTCATCTCCCACCAGCTAGACACAACACTCTTGCTTTTCCTCCTTCTGCAAAGTTCTGTTTTTTATTAAATCTTAATCTCTGACCCCCATGTCCTGTCGCTGAAAACAGCGCGAAAGGCATTGGACATTGTTTATCACGCCACTCTAGAAACACAACATAGAATTCTCCTCAAAGTGTACAATGCCTCTAAACAAAGAACTGTGTTTACACAGAGCACCAGCACTAGAGGTCTGTGGGACAGAAAAGCGCTTTCAGTATTGTATCACTAGTCGAGAATTTTGAGAAAAAGAATTGCCCGTTTGTGTTGCTTAAGAGCAGGACATGCCCACAAACAGGAAGTCGTCGCTCCTTCGGCGGAGACAATAGGCAGGCTGGAGAACGAGCATACGAAGAGAAGCTGTACAAAACTCCTGCGACTTGTACCATCTATACTGTTCCAACGGCAAAACAGATGTTCTGCGCTGCACCGCCTCGATACTTGTCCGCTGACAGAGATGAATATTCTCTGAAGGTTACCGCAGGAATCGTTGGTCTGAAGACATGTGCGGCACTGTTCATTTTCCTGAGAGCACCGAGCCAGCGGAATAGGCTTTGAATTTTCTACAGGGAGTCATTACTTCATATTTTAAATTTGCAACTAAGGTCTCTTTACTGCCTCCATTTTCTATCTCCCCAATCTTCTGACTCTACGCAGCCATGCTGAAACGTTTCATATGCATGAAATTTCAAAACTTCAAAGCACTTCACATCCTACATTTGGAACTAAAGTCTCTTTACTCCCTCCATTTTATGTCTCCCCAGGCATTTCGCCCTATACAGCACTGCTGAAATCAGCCGCAGCTTGGCTGAGTGGTTATGGATATCGGCTGCTGGCCCGAAAGACGCGGGTTCGATTCCGCCCGCGGCGGCCGAATTTCGATTGAGGCGAAATTCTGAAGGCCCGTGTACATACGCCACATGGTCACGTGACCTAGGTAGCCCACCTCAGTTGCTTATCCGGGTATTTTTCGCTCACAGAGCCGACGACGACGCCGGATTTCATGCAGAAAGGCAGCCTAAATGCCACCGCGTTAAAAGCTGAATTGCTCAAGTTCAAGGTACATTTTCAAAGATGGGTGCTGTCAACAAAAACATGATAATAGATTTAAATGAGAAGCTTCAACAAGCATCATACTACGCCCAAAGGTGCGTGGCATATGTAACAATAAAGCAAAAAAAAATTGTGTTCCCGGCTTCTAAAACTAAATCTTTAAACTTTGAGAATTTTGTTTCACCGGTAACCACCGCTTCTAGCCTTTGCGCCGTACAGTAAAGCCATCCGCCAATTTCTGTCACAAGTTAACGCCAAAAATTCCGCGGCCGAATTGTTACTTAACCTTCGATGGATGGATGGAAGATAGCAGCGTGCCCTTTGAAACGGGGTGGTAGCAGGAGCGTTTACTAGCGCCACCCATATACATAGCGGCGCACATAGAACATTCTCTATTACCGAGTGTGCAATGTGGAACATGATGGAACGATCAGGGCGCTAGCGGTGCGAGAACTCTGTTGAGTAACCTACGGCATCAATATTGCCAAGGCCATCATTATGCTATTGAGCTGACAAAATACGGAAATGTGGGACTGATACGTCTGTATTAAGGAAGCCAACAAACAACGAAACGCACACGGGAAAGGTTTCTGTCTCTCTTTTTGATTTGTTGCTTTTGTCAATCAAGTGCAGCTTTTTCGGGGAAAAATTTTGAAATTTGGGAAATTGTAAAAAACTCTTACGGAAATATTTAATGTAATGGTTCATTATTGTGATATGCCGCAAAATCTTTATTTTAATGTGTTTCCAGCGATTGCATGCAACAGTTAAGACTGCCATAGAAAACCAATGGGGAACGCATTTGACGATCACAAAAACTTGAATTGAATAAAAATATACACGATTGACGTCGGATGTTCTGCGGATATATTGATTGTGGTAGTGAAATCTTACATTATATGAAAAAATTGCGCTCATAAACGGTTTCCTGCTCAAAAGTCCTTTGGTCCAGAACTGCTGGGCATGGACAAATGAGCAGCGTTTACTCATTTCATGAAGGAGAGATAGTTGGTTACAAAGTAAAAAAAAACAACAACCATGCAGTGCTAGTGGGATCTACACACAAAGCCTCCATATGTGCCGGAAACATATGTTGCCGGAAACTGCCATCAATGTGGTGGTGTGTTTTTGTGCACATTCCTGGTCGTGTGTGAATTCCGAGTACGCAATTCGAGTGCCCGACTACGGCCTCTGAACATCCTTCTGGGCTCCGAAAAATCAGCGGCCGCGCGTGCACACATTTGTGGGAGTTTGCATCTTTTTCTTTTTCTCCTCTCGGTGCCCCGCCGCGGTGGCTCAGTGGTTAGGGCGCTCGACTACTGATCCGGAGTTCCCGGGTTCGAACCCGACCGCGGCGGCTGCGTTTTTATGGAGGAAAAACGCTAAGGCGCCCGTGTGCTGTGCGATGTCAGTGCACGTTAAAGATCCCCAGGTGGTCGAAATTATGCCGGAGCCCTCCACTACGGCACCTCTCTCTTCCTTTCTTCTTTCACTCCCTCCTTTATCCCTTCCCTTACGGCGCGGTTCAGGTGTCCAACGATATATGAGACAGATACTGCGACATTTCCTTTCCCCAAAAACCAATTATTATTATTATTTCTCCTTTCGGCTTTGTGTTCCAACTCAGGTGCATTTTAGCAGCCTCTTTCCAACCTCTGCATACACTGGTTAGGAACAATGATTCGCCACTCTTAGAGGAGTAATGCTAGGTTATGTTATGTTATTGTTACTTTCTATGTGGGTGACAGCGTACTACATACAGGGTGTCCGAGCTAACTTTAGCCAGGGTTGAAAAATATGCCGCGGCACTCTAAGACGATGGGACCAAATCCATGTTACTCGCTGTTGTGTGGAGCACGTCACAATATACTTTGTATCCTGCTTAACTGCATAATTAGTCGAGCTTAATTAACCAAAACGCTAGCAAAGCAGTTCGAGCAGAAAGTTCCAGATCTTAAGTTGTAGAATGGTCCTCAACACGTTCTATGAACAGTTTCTAACTTTCCATCTATTACGTATTAGTTTTTTCCGCTTAATGCGTATAACGACTAAATACAAAACAATACCACGTGACATGCCCATTTCCGCGCCACGATTGCAGTGCTCTCACACGTTCCGGGAACAATCGAACACATCTTTCAGCCATGGTGTGCTGCGGATTAAAAGGTGATCCCCGCAGCGCAAGAGATAAGCGCTGCTTCGTCTTATCGCTATCATGAACCGCCGCTAGGGAAGCACATCGCTGGCGTAAGTCATACAGCCAGCACCTGTGTCGCTACCCTGCCACCTTTTAAGCGGCAGCAAACCATGGCTGAATGATCCGTTCGTTTGTACGCGGATCATATGAGATCACTGCAATCGGGGTGCGGCAAGCGGGCATGTGACGTGCTTTCTTTTTTTTTGTATTTCGCAGTCAGCGGGAAAAAATCTAATGCGTAATAGATAGAAATCCTTTGTTGCATAGATATCCTTTGTTGTCAGTAACAGTTGTTTCTGTGGTTTATTTCAGAGCTGCTGCTGCTGAAAAAAAAAGTAAATAAACATGTGCGAAATAATTTATAAAATCTTTTCTGCTTTACTCCCCTGTAAACAAGGGCTGAATGTGGAGCATGCAAGCCAAGCTTCGATGCCGCATTCAGTTGACACAATTCTCTTTGAACATATGTTATCCTTGCCGCACAATAGTTTATTGTCATCGCTCCCCTTGTAGTAAAGGGTCAAACCTCCTGTGGCACGCCCTTGCTCATAAGCAATACTATAGAATGTGATAGGCCTGATAGAAGACTTATTATACTCGGTAGCAAACAAAGCCTGTGACTTTGCCATCCACACGGGTCGAAAGAAAGAACTGAAGGCGTAGTGAATCGTATTTCTTTGTTTGTACAACAAATTCTATAAACAAAAACGATGTGCACGGTCGGTAAAAAGCTGTGCGCAAAGGTTATGTACCTCAGCATTTCCCTAAAAAGCAAGCGTAATCACAATCAAGAGTTCATTTCGTGCAGAAAGCAATCGGCCGTCTTCTTGAGAGATTTTTCTTCTTTGCTAAGCCTTTGTTCGAGTTAACAGCAGCATCCCGGCATGAAATTTCTTAGTGTATATTTGCCAATAACGAGTCGTAAAATAGTGACAGATTGAGCAGCGTAACAAAAAGGGAAGCGACGCAAGAAATTTTAACAAGAAAATTAAGGCAACAAAAAATTCCAGGTAATTTAGTTGTAAGCGCTGCTCTCGGAATAAGAACGCGGTGATAGTTTTTTGTAATAGAAAATGGCTTGCAATAATCACTCCATGAAAGATATTTTGTGACGTAGTCTATAACAGAGTCACGCCGCGAGCAGGTCCTCCGCAGAACTGCTTGCCGCGCTCCGTCTGGTGTAGCTAGCGCAATCCGTGTGTCATGGCAGAGTCATGTTTCATGACATAACCGACAAATCCAATATACACCCCCCCTCCCAATTCTGCGGAAATTTCCCCAAAACCAGTTTCTAATATCCCTGCATTTTCATTGCCTTATTATTGCAGTGTCTATTCATCAGGCCTTGCTTCTCTCAATAAAGGCCAAAGTCCAAAAGTCTTTCTCATACTTTACGCGTTCCTTGTGCATGCATTTTGCTTTCCGCGCTTCACCGCAGATTTTAAGCAAGGGTGACGAGTGAAAAACAATTGCCTTCACAACCATGAGAAATTGCTTCCTTAAGAAAAAGTTATGAAGAACCCGCATTAATTTTTTTTTTCACTCAACACTGGCATTATATTCGAATAACAGAAATCAGGCACGCAAATGAAAAGAATGAAATATTTATAGTTTCGCACGTGGTTTTTACAAATCCGGCTTCTGTTCGCTCAATATTACTGCCTTACATATTTTCTTCCAAGTCGGTTGAAAAGTCCTACAGGTAGGCACCAGAACATAAAATGCAAAACAAAACAATAGTTGCACACATCAACGTTGAGTAGATCACCTAAATAGAGCTCTGAGTCCCCAACATGTAATAAGAGTCACCGGTATAGCATATCGTTTATCCCTTATGCTGCGGCGCCATCATGAACACGGACCGGTCGTGGTGGCTATAAGGCGTTTGGCTACTGACCATATGGTCATGGCATCGAAACTTTGCTGCAGCGGCCGCATTTCCAAGGAGGCGAAACGAAAAAACTCATGAGCGCTGGTGTGCGTTTGACAATCCTGTACGCTCTGAATTACTCCGGAGCCCTCCGCTGCTGCGTCCTTCATTTTCCAATGTAGTTAAATCCCACAGCCACCACCTACCAAAAACGAGTAATCGGAGACATCGCATATTTGCCCTGAGCTTACAGACGCGCATTAAAAGCGATATGGCAGAGAAAGGGGCAGAGGACTCAGGGTGGTGCCGCTTTCTTTTCGTTCCATTGCGTGTGACCTGCGTGCAGTGCTAGCGACTGACGGACTTTCGCAAGCTGGAAGGCGGCCACAAGGAAGAGCTTTCTGCATTGGCATTTATGGCGTTTTTCTCTCGCTCTCTTTTCTGTCTTTAAAAAGCTGCTAACGCTTGGCTCCCGGGATTTTTTTGTCCTCAAAACATGCTTAGATGAAACATTTTTTTCAGGTAAATCTTAATATTCTCTACAGCGTTGAGCACCTTTCTCTTGCGACTCAATTTTATTTCGAAAGTTTTATGAAAAGCGGGAAATTTTCTGAACAAAAATAATTGCTAAACTGCTCCAGTGAACGAAATACGATACCGTAATATTCAACTGTCGCGCGTTCACATGCTGTTCACATTGAAAGGGCTCTAGCAGGCCTCGCCATAAGGGCAAGCGCTCAAACTTCGATCATGTGACCAAGCTTGTGCGATATTAGGTTAAGTCAGAAATCATGCTAGAGGACTTTATGCAGTTTGCAGTTTCTATCTCGGCCGCTTTCGTCACCCGGAGAGTTCTGGAAGTTGATAATTTTCCTAAACAGTTCTGAAGAGCAAGGTATTTTGTTCGAGGTAAGCGGACGCACAGTCGATTCGCACTTCAAGTATACGCTGTTCTTATGACGTAGCGTTTCAAGCAGCATTAGTGCGTATAGTGCATACTGTGAACACGAGTTACTCCCGCTTCCTGAGTCTCGCGTCCCCTAATAGCCCCGCTTTCAGCAGCACCATGAAGCGAATCCCTAACACTCTCAGGGTTCTTGGTAGCCAGCTGTCCCGCACTTTATCAGTGCGGAGATGCGACACCCCAATTACGCCACAATGCCGCATGCTGGGGTCTCCGTGGTGTCTTTTCGGCCTTCTCACTACGGCCTGGGAAAAATGTATGGAGGATACGGTGCGCTGCGGGCTTGTACGCTTTCTGCTTGCCCTTTCCTTCTTGTCCACGGCCTGTCTGAGTCGTGACAAAAGGCTCCCAGCTTTCATTATTTCCATGCGCCTACATTGCTCAGATTCTGCGGTGAAACAACCTCTCTTGTGCTTGTTAAACCTGAACGTTCGTCATGTAATAAAATGTTTTCGTTCAGTCCTGAATTGCCGCTGGCTGAATTACACATCGCGGTGGTTTCGTCTACTGCCTCAACTAGGCGATTTGAGAACTTAACCACTGAACATATTTCCTGGACTAAATCTCCCACGTATCTCCTCTCGCCTTCGCCTTCTCTCGCTCGCAGTAGAGATGACTGGGATACTTGTACCGCAAAATCTCTATCCAAAGGGGCAGCCGTTCTCTAGCCCAACAATTCCATATGTATATAACATTTTCGCCTTATGTACCCAGGTGCGTATAGGCGTCATAAGTGATAACTACTGCTGTAAATGTGCGGCGTCGCTGACGCTCCAGACGTTTCGTTTAGCTTTCGAGCAGTAATGGAACCAAAAACGTTGCAGGACTCGTATGCTGCGCTTATGAGTTGACGCGATAGCCGCTGGGTGCGTCATCTGATGCTGCTGGGGATCTTTAGAATATTTTTTACAAGATTATTTTATTAGGACGACGGTTTACACCAATACTCATCATCAGCAAACATTGGCTTTCCATCCTGAGCAGTTTGGCACATTTGAACACCTTTGTTTAATTTTTCCAATGGTTCCAGTTAATTGACCAATTCCACACTCTAGACATTTTTCTAACTACCATCATCTAGCATCGACTTTTTGATTCTGAGCATTTTGACACCTTTGAACTCCTCTTTTTATTTTTTTTA
>JARKHS020030962.1:0-39830 GCA_030143305.2 Amblyomma americanum
TATCCGCTCTCCCAATTAAGCAACTCGTCATCTTAAACAGAGTAGGAACAAGAAAAACAATCACAAATACTACGATTCTCTGTAATTAGAGTTCACAGCGTGGCGGAGGGTGATGTTGTTCGTCGGCAGGTATGGTTTATTGCCATTGTTCGCCGATCACTAATACAACGCATACAAGCTGAACTGGCTCAAGTCAGCGCCGTAAAATGGCGCTAGCAGGGTGCCATCTGTCCAAGCTAAATCGAAACACCTGTTCAAAATGCTATCACCTTTAATGAACAGAGAAAAATGATCCCTAATTAGTTTCATGCAATCCTTACGAGCTCAATTTTATAAACTGATGGAACTGTTTAAAAATGAACACGCAACAACAAAGCGCGAGTGTCATGGGGAGGTTCGCAGCTCTTTGACACTTTTCAATAGCAGTACATTGACAGTACTTTAGCTAGGACATATGTCATTAACCCGTACTTGTTCCCTCACTCACTCTGCCCGCTTCCGGTCTCGTAAAGTTACACCTATCATTTTTCATTATATGGCACGCTGCGTTGTATTTAACTTAAGCTGAATCCTTTTTCTAAGCCTCCACGTTTCTGCCCCATAGGTGAGTGCCGGTAAGATGAAGGTGTTGTAGACTCTTCTCTTCAGGCATATTAGTAAACTGTGTATCATGATCTCAGAGAACCTGCCATATGCGCTCCACCCCATTTTTGTCCTTCTATTCTTATAGTTGCATAAAAATCCTGAGTTCGAAAGTTACTGGTGATATTGTCGAACTTAATCGGGAGACGCGGGAGCGAGAGAGAAGAAGAGAAGCAATCACATTCCACTCCATTGGGCGGCAAAAGAATATCCGGATTGCTGATAAGAATGATTGCTGGCAGCTGTCGATTTGACCGAGAGGACAAGAGAAGCCACCAGATCGATAATGCCACAGATTACACCGATGCGTCCCTCCAGTTGGTATAAGTGACTAGCTGTTTTGTTGTATTGCCTTGCATCTGTTTTTATCAAGTATGAATAACGGTCGGTAAAGCTGCGCATAATTTAAAAATCGCTGAAACACCATGTTCTGCCGTGTAAAAAAGAAACAAAGCGGTTTCAAACCTTTTAAGACGTGCCTATTGCTTGCCAAAGCTTCCATAATGATGAAATTTCTGAAGACGTCATTTATATGGCTTGAAATTGTTTGTGGGCAGAGAGGCGTGGATGAACGTTCCGGAGGCAAGGTCCTAGAATCCTCATATCAGGACCCGTTACTACTAGATATCTTTAGCATACCGTGCTACCCTTACCGGAATACCAGGTGCCCGCTCACCGCGAGCTAGCATGTGCTGATTGGTCCCTATGCGGCAAACGTGCGCGCAGCAGTCAGGTACCTGGCGTCCTCAAGGCGATCTGCGCCGGGGCGCGGGATTCAGGTGCTCAGATAACGGTAGCACGGTAGACGGTATGCTAAACGTGTCTACTTTCCTGCACCCGTGCTTGAGCGCAATATTTAGATCATTTTTATTGTTTACATGGCTGTGAAAGACGCTTTATAAGCGACCACAATATTCCAGAATTAGCAAGAAGTTCAGGACGAAGGTACTAACTCGCACATTGACTCAACTTGTGAAATGCATGCGTACACTAACAGGAAAGAAGAGTCGAAAGCACCAACAAGCGCATGTGTTGCATTTTTGTTTTATATCGTTGTTGTGTTTGTACGCACGCTGCTGTTCACACTACTGTTGTCACCTTCGCACCATTACTTTCCCTCCACAAGAGTTTCAGGCGTGTGCAGCATTCGGAGAGCTGTGGCAGTGGTCCATGTAAGTTTGTTTGGTTATAAAAATAAAGTAATGCAAAGGGCGGCTGGTGGATAGCTTTGATGTACGTAATTTTTTTATGTGTCGTTTCCTTGTGACTTCAGTTAACAGAATTGCGCCTAGCTTTTGTCCAGAATATCACCAAACAAACAAAAGATCTGATCGCGAAGAGACACATTCCCGTACTAATTAGGCATTGTTAGAATAGCGTCTAAGTGCTTGCGACAGCTGTACGCAAACATTTTGCGGGATGTTACTCAGTGTGTCACACCGGCGCTTTTAGTTCAACGTACGCAAACACGAATGCAAACCGCAGTAACGACATATAATGTCGAAATAAGAACTTGTTTCCTGTTTTTTTTTTTTTTGCTCGTAAGCCAGAACCAGCCGAGTAGTACCGGGCCGGTAGGCAGCTAGGCCTAGCTATGTTTGCGCGTTCCCGTCCCGAAGGAGCACTTAATCACTCGCGAATACAAACCGCAAACAAGGTGCGGGCTTTCTCTAAGCTCTTGTCACGTAGGCTTTCATTCTGCTAAGACATTCTTTTTGATGTATAATTTCACTGTGAGCGGCAGCGGGAGCTGGCAAGGCCGGCAACAAAGAAGTCTAAACTGCGGCGCTTCTAACTCATCCCTTATGAGCATGCGCAGACGCGGAGGCTTTGGCCAAACCCTCTCCTGAGGGTGAGGGTGTTGGTTTGGCTCGCGACGAGGCAGGGACACATTGGAGAGAGAGATAGCTGTGGAGTCGTTTGCCTCTACTATTGCAGGCAACGCGTCGGCAAGCAGTGCACCTTTGTCCACTAATTTCCTGTCAATGTGAGTCCTTCAGTCAGGGGTTAAAGTGCAGCGCGACAGGCGTGTTTATGGGGCGGTCACACTAAGCTGCTCTGCTAGATGGAGCCAACACTGTTCTTCATTAAATTAATATCCCAAGGGGAAATAGTAATGGATTTTTAATGGCAATTAGCTCCCCTTGGCTTTTCTTTTCCGCAGGAAAAATCTGTAGTATCGGCTGGCAGCTACCAGAGGACCGCGCTGTTTGAAAAGGGCCCACTGACGAACCAGGCGCAATGCCACTGTGAATGGGAAGCGAAACAAAATCGCAAAAGCAAGAGAGGAAGAGTAAACATTACTTTGCGTAGGCAACAGTCATGCTGAATGCCTAGCTCTATGAGCCGTGCTAAACGGCGCACTCATTTTTGCTTTCATTTCTCACTTTCTGTCCAGGGGACCCGCTTTCCCCCTCACGTTGCATTGGGAGGCATACCGCCAGCGTGATGTATAGCAGGAACTTTGGAAAAAAAATAATCGCTACTTGGGGACATCTTAGGTAGGGGCTGTTACATCAGTGCGAATATCTGTGTCGCATAACATTGTGTAGTTTGGCTAGTTCATGAGATGGGGACATGGTGCAAAGATTTACAGGCGATCACCACAATGTGTTGAAAAAAAACCTGCGGCAGGACCAATTATCGACCGCCTCGCCTCCGCTTGTGCTTCTCATTTTCTACGCCTTGCTTTACGTTCTGCAAGCGGATCACCGCCGCCGTGCACAAGCTCACCGCTCGAGGCCAGGGCATCTCCCAGCAAGCCGCGCTGCCACTGTACTACGCCGCAGCATTGGGGGCGGCACTCTACGCGGTGCCGCTCGTCTCGGTGCGCAAGCCGTGCTGGAGGAAACTGGAGCTCCAGCACCGAGAGACCCTGCGCGTGTGCCTCGGCCTGCCCAAAAACCCGCAGTGCGCCGCAACACTGGCCGAGGCAGGAGCGTGGCCGCTCCAGCTCCAAGCAGCGCGCAGGGCACTGAATCACGTAGACCGGCTTCACCGCGCACCGGACGGCGGCTCGCTACTGCAGCGGATGCGCACGCACCCGCGCTCCGCCACCCAGGAGTGCTCTGCTGTGCGACTCCCACGCCGCCCTCACTCGAATGCAGTGCAACGGCAGTGGTACCCCACTAGTGCGCGACATCCGCGCAAGCATCGAGTGCTTAGCGCAGCAAGGATGCGTTGTGCGTGCACAGTGGGTGCCCGGCCACCGAGGCATCGCTGGCAACGAGGAGGCCGACGAACTCGCGACCGCCGCACACCAGCTACCGCCAAGTGATCTCCCCCTTGCGCTGGAGGACGTGCGTGCGGTCACTCACGAACACCTCCGAGGGCAGCACCCTGACCCACGCATCGCCAGCATCAACAGCTGCCGCGCCCTTTCGCGGTCGAAACGCGCAATGATCCTCTGCGCGCGCATCGGCTGCGTGCGGCCCGGGGAACGACGGGTGCGTCACGGACTCGCGACGAGTGGTGTGTGTGACGGATGCGGTGCAGTGGAGACACTGGAGCAGCTCCTTCGCTGTACCGTGTTCGCTGACGATCGTCGTGACATGCCGGCGGCCTGCAGGGCGCTGGAGATAATCTCAGACTCGCTCAAGACGCTATTGTGTCCGCAGGGCAGTGCGCGCACCCGTGAACGAACAATGGTGAGCCTCTGTGCATTCCTCGAACAGAGGCGCTTGACGTCCCATCTGTTCTTCGCCAGGTAGTGACGCGCAGTGACCGAACGTTCCGCGTGCACTACCTAGGACGATCAACAGCTGGGCGCCCCACCCCAGCTCTTGTGTGCAAAGTGTTGTGCGCGTGTGTTTTTATTTTATTTTATTTTTCTCATTGACTGTACACGCGCACGACCTGGGCAACTTTATTTTTACTCTTTGTTAATAGTGTATATATGACCACTCGCTATGTTCTTTATTGCTGTGGAAGCCGCCGCAGTGGCTGAGTGGCTATGGCGCTCGGCTGCCTGCCCGAAAGACGCGAGTTCGATCCCGGCCGCGGCGGACGAATTTCGATGGAGGCGAAATTCTAGAGGCCGGTGTACTGTGTGATGTCAGTGCACGTTAAATAACCCCAGGTGGTCGAAATCTCCGGAGCCCTTAACTACGGCGTCTCTCATAGCCTGAGTCGCTTTGAAACGTTAAACCCCCCATAAACCAAACCAAACCTTTCTTGCTGTTCCCACAAATCTTTCATTTCTCTTCTTCATACGGCCTCTATCCTCTATTTCCGCTGCCCCAGATCAGGTGCTTCAGTATCGATGGCAGATGCCGGGGTCAGCAAAAATCTTTTAACTTCCTTTTTTATTATTTTTATCAATAAAAACATACTACTCAAGTTCTGCTGCCCGCACAGCTGTATCTTCGAATCTTGTCTGCGTCGCTTACTCTTCGGCCGATCGCATCGCTGAGTCCTGAGATGATCGAGGAAGCCAAAGCAGGTCCCCGTTTGTATAATCGCGTCCATGCCAGCAAGCAGCGCTAGGTTGGTTCTGGTCCGCAAACATTTGTTGATGCACTCGAGCATGTAGGCGGACATCATGCTGACCTTGTCAATGACTCATTTCACGTGACAGAAGGCATACGTAAATGTGTTTTGGTCACTGGTGCTTAGGCCACGGTCCTGCGCCATGGTCAGCATGACCACAGTCTACGGTGATTCCACCCAGCGTGGTGGTGGCTTTATCAGGGGTGGCACACGGATTGTTGCGTTGACATTTCACCCACCACTGGTCGTCCACAGTTTGTAGTACTTGTCGGCACTCAGCGACCAACCGGAGGACAAACGTCCTCCCACACAGGGCAGCACCATTGAGGAACGCATTGTTAAATGCAACTATAATGTAATCTAAAAAGTGTCGAATCGGGAGCATGACCTCTATGCCTTGTCTCCGCTCTCGGGCGAAAGCCAACTTGGGCAACAGAATTAAAACCGAAGGCCGTAAATCAGACCGAGATCGGCGCAGAGTATACACTTCGATCATATTTGTGTTTGTTCAGCGGTGGTTAAGGGAAGCGGAGGAGGTCTCTGACAGTAACAGTGGTGCTTGCCATCATAACTGTATCAAACGCTACAGGAAGCGATCAATGGTCTTACCCTGAGGTTAGTCGACTAATGTAATTCTCGTTTTACACCATTGCACAACAACGATCTTCAGGGGTGCAAATAAGAAAAACTACCCATTTACCAACCTGGATCTTAGAGCGGGGTCCAAAAAACGTGTTATCTTGTGACACACACCCTTTTCGCGAAAATCGTAGGTGCTGTAAGGGTGTATAGATGGAATTCTGCCCTTAAGGGTGCAATGTGGTGTACAGTGTAAGAATCTAAGCCAAGGCGATCGTCCACCAAGATATGGAAGTGGCAACGTATGTCACAACGAAAGTCGAAGTCATCACATTTTATTCAAATGAAGAAATGGGGCTGCCAGTTTGACTTGTCTTAATTCAGTTTTGACACCCTAACCCGTCGTTCCACGATATTCCATTTGTTCCTAATGTTATGAGTGGCTTAACTAATGTTCGGGTCCGCCGATTGGTTTCACTTATCCCGACTAGAGAGTTCATCTGGCCCCTATGTCTCCAAACGGGTTCATCACTATCTACAGTAAGGACCTAATATATTCTAGTGGCTTCTGACTGGGCAGTCTGTTTGCTTTCTTTTGCACTAATACGGATAAGTACTAGGGGATGATCTGACCATGTGTAAGTGTTTTAAAAGAAATACGCCACTACGGGAATGTACCCGATAGATTCTGTTTCGCATGGATACGTTGATTCCGGCTGGTTGTAAAGTTATATATTTGAGGATTAGGAATGCCTCACACATTGGAGAGAAGTACTCCCTCAGGCACTCTCAGTGGGCCATATGCGTAGGCTCGATACTGCACGCCATGGTCATGGAGCTCTCCTGCTGATTCTGAGGCGCATCTCTCTGTGACCGAACGCAGTGCTGGAAGCGGTCCTATGCGCTCTTCACCAAAGCGGTGCTGATGGCTGTGCGCCCATCGTCTCTTGTCCATGTGCGCACCGCTTTGCTGGAATGCTAGCTATTTCCGGCCTCGCATTTTTCTTGCTTTGTAGACGCTCAACGCCGCAAACACGACGCCAAAGCGTGGCCGATACAAGGAGCAGATTGGACTCATTGTTCAGCGAAAGTAATTTCGCCACTAATTAATCGCATTCCTGTTAAACTAGTGCGCAAATGTAATTCATCACATTACTAAATTGCCAGCCCACAAAAGTAAAGAATTACATTACAAACTTCCGAGAAAAGTAATTCAATTACTGTATTGGTAGGTGACTATTGGAATTAAGTTAAATTATTTGAATTGCCACATAATAGACATACTGGTTGTAAGCTGCCCACCCACTTTTCTTGAGAACATGGCCTCTAATCCTATCGTATTAAGAATGACTTTTCGTGGAAATGAAACCCCTCGTTCCTGGAAGTGGGCCGGCCCTAGCTCTAATCTCACTAGCTATTCTTTTGCTCTAAGCAGTATCAAAAAATTATTGTTGCGAAATCAACACTACGGCAGCCAGCGAGCCAATTCGGCTCGTCGCGCGCTTCAGTCGTATGCCGTATGCCATGACCTACGAACGACCTAGAGCCGCCGTTGCCTAGCAGCACCGCAGCCGCGCACCAACAGATGACGCCGCCGTGACGCCGCAACCGTCGCCGCTCGCTCCACCAGATGTGCTCCGCTAGGGTAGAGGAAGAGGAGGTGTCGCCTCGATATTTGTATGCGATATTTATATAGATATTTATATGCGCTTCGCCTCAGTGTATTGTATTTGTTACGGAGAGGGACGTGCCGAGGAAACGAAGCTTTCGCAACTCAACTAAGGTTTACAAGAGCTAAACCGCAGCCAATTTTTTCCCCACAGTGTCCCCCCTCTCCCTCTTCCACATTTCAAGGAAAGCAAGACTGTTCACTCTTTCGGTGAAAGGGTGAGAAACGATGCCAAAAGACAGCTGCTTTCTTTTGCCTGGTTTTGTGAGTGGCCCTGCAAATCTCCAGGAAAAAAAAATGAGAAGGAGAGAGGAGGGAGACAAAGAGTTGGAATGATAGAGGTGCGGCAGGATGGGTGAGCAAGCAGGTTTTTCTGGGTTGTGGCCACCACTTTCAACCGGCTAGCCTTGAACAGCTCCAGTACTAGCTGGGTTTGTCACATTCCTAAATATGTTGAAGCATGTTCTGCTCCTGTGGCGTGACGTCACGTCTGCGAGATCACGTGGCCCCCCGCTGCAACCTTGCGGGAGAACACGTATCGATTCAGTGTGCACAGAGCCAGGCACGGCACAGGTCAGCTTCGGGCGAAGTAGAGCGGACCATAGCGCGATCACAGCAAGGACAGCAAAGCGAGGTGCTCTCCAAGCCAGTCGACGCCACGATGTGTTCCAAGAAGCGCCGTCAGCGCCGGAAAAGCGTGAGCTGCATATCCCTCTTTCATTTCTTCATTTCAGCGGACAGAGCGCAGGCATTTGGCGATGGCATTTAGCAACTGCACCGTGTTCCATTAACGTCAGAAGTTGGGCTAATTGATACGTATACCATGTTCACTGAGGAGCAACCTGCAATTAGCGCGAATGGGGCTACTAGCAGCGAAATCGTGTTTCATAAACGTTGCTTCTGTTGTGTTCCACACTAGCACATTCTCTTGAACTTCTTCAGACGTGCATTATGCAGACAGAATGTAGATGGAGGCTTGCAAAGATTGTAGGCTTTTATGCTTCAGCACCGCTTTCGTATCGCACGAAGAAGTATTTCGCTCTTAGCGAGTGGTGGACCTTTGAACAAGTTGGTATCGCATTTTGACGGAGAGGTTCTGCCGGGAAGCCGAAGAAACGAAGAGGCTTAACGCTCGTGCGTTCCTTCCGCGCTAAGCCTATCTGTCTAAATGCATTTAGTCGATCATCCATTCCATGCGAACATACGATGTGGTAAGTCTGAACTTGAGTTTGCATAGAAAAGGTAAACTGCGCGAAAGGGTTAAGTAACTGTCGTGTGGGTTCCCTTTTTCTTTGCCTTAACCCATTCGCGCAGTTTATCCTTTTAATTCAGTATGAACCAACTAGCCCGACAAATCTTACTGAGTTTGCATAAACAAAATTTTTTTCTCGATTGTAGATAGTTACTGCGATGGATGAAAAATTGAAACCGAGTTTGATTCATTGTTTCAAAGTTTGCACTGAGTTTGCTGCGCAGTGCAAACACGAGCGCTGTTTATACCGGGTTTCCTGCGTCACTAGTACCGTTGTTGTTGATGCCTTGATGGCATGTCACGTATACCCACGACGGGGGATTGACCAGTGTTCAGTGGGGTGACCTCATGTAATAGGGTAAACTGGTGTCAAGCTAATGATTGTGCCTTCTGGGAAACTTCAGAGCAATTTAAAAGAAAAAGAAGAAACAAAATATCGGGAGAACATATCTGAGATTTAAATATATTAAACACCCACACACTATTTTAAATGCGGAAATTTTGGAAACAGTTAGCCAGAGAACTTGGCCCGTTCTGCTGTTTAACCCGACAAGCGCTCGTCTTTTTCTCTTTCGTTGTCAGTTTTGTGATCACCTCCTTAAATTTTCTGTGGTAAAGTAGTGAGTAACGCTGACCACGTCCAAAAGGCTTTCGCCTAGTTTTCTGCGCGGTGCATGCTACCGCAGGTTGTTCCACGAAAATTTTGTTTTCCTGCTTTCGATCACCTTATTCCCAAAAAGGCTACGGCCTTCCTTGAGACTTGATCCGCAGTACAGGGCCCATGCCGGCAACGATGGCGCGCTTCAAGATGGCGGTCGCGTCGTACTACCACGAACAAGAAAACCCTGTTTTGCTGGAAAGTCGATAATCATCGCCACCCCAAGGCGCCCTGGAGGAGTGTTTTGTCAGCGCCCTTGGACACGCATATTAGAGAAGCTGCGCTACACTTTCCCCTCCCCATCATCCTTTTGTGCAGCGTCTTTATCTAGCAGCCCTCACGGGCCCCAAATATTTGGGTGTGCGCAGGGACTAGGCAGGAAACGATCCTTTGTCTCCTTGCTGTTGGTAGTGGCCTCCTGTCCCCTAGCGACCCAGAACCCTTTCTCTCATGGTGTAAGAATAACATACTGAGGTGTTGACACTCCCCCCCGCCATGCGCGAGAGCGCCGCCCGCTCGCGGACACAATATGTTCGGGGGGGGGGGGGGGGGGCATGGAAACCGGTTGCTAGCTTAGAGGGTTCTGCGAAAGGCGGTGATTGCTGCGCAATTTGAAGTAAGTGCTTCCTGCCAAACTGCAATTCGGGCGACCGGACATGAGTGGAGCGTGTGCCATTATTCAAAGCTCCGTCCGACAATGTTCGTTTGGAGAAGTGGCGCCGTGCGATTCCTAGGGCAGACCGGACATTAATGCTCATTGACCATGTCTGCGCCAAGCATTTTGCAGAGGATGCGATATCCCGGGCATATTATGCGGAGCTCGATAAAAGAATGCTACTTTACGCGGAAAAGAGGCCCGTGCTTTCCAGAGATGCAGTTCCTACATTATTTCCGAACTGTCTTAAGTATCTCTCGCGGCCATGGCGACTTAGAAAGCCACCCCGGAAGAGGAAACCTCCTGCGCAAGCATCCAAGCTACGTCAGCCGAAAGCCGACGACAACAGTGTGATGCAGCCTCTCGAAGCTTCCTTGCCTGCTGTGATGCCTGCAGATAAGGAAACAGCCTTGTAGCCAGCGGTTAAGCGACAGCCTCTTGACCATGGTGTTAGAATAGGTTACGTGTACGAACGAGTCTCGCCGGCGCGGCGCGCCGCAGATCGTAGTGTGCCCATCCTCCGGCAGGCAGCGCCCCAAACTTGGGCCCTTCGACGCAGCGTCCATGAACAACCGGCTAGGTTGAACGCGCGCACTGCTGGCTCCTTGCCATATATTAGGAGGGCCAATTCAGCCTTAGTCGAAATAAACCTAACACCTTGTGGTGCTTTATATTAAATGCTCCTCGTGAAAATCGCAGGCCACAAAACAGCTGTTCACTCTCGTTCGCACTGAAAGTTAGAATTGGCGCGGACTGTAACAGCAGCTATTCTGTGATACGTCTCAGTGTTCCTAATGTTTTGTCCTTATATTTAGTTATATTGTGAGCGATGTTGCGTCTAATTATGCAAAACACTGTCTGTAAAACTGCCGACAGAGGACTTCTGGAAGTTGGAGTCCGGAAACGAGTTTGTTGTGTTTTCGTTTGCAGCTGTTATGTGCACAAGTTTCCGCGTAGGTTTCATGCGCTGAATGTTGCTTTCATGCTTTGAAAAAAAAAACACAATGCTGCATAACCATTTATTTCACACACACATCTGCAGTCACGAAAGAGGCCAGCTATTACAGGTTTTGCGTAAAATTTGGGACAGCTTCCGCAGCCGCTTTGTCGCATCAGATACGGCTACATTGCGCTATCTTCTGTTTAGTTCACACAAAAATGTGTGGCATAAAGAATACAGACGAGTAAAAAATCACGTGTTAAACAAGTTTAGCAAGCTTCTGCAGCTGCTGTGTTTTGTTTTTCGCATCAGCTTTTCTTTGCTTGCAGACCTGCCGCATTCTCATTGCTATATAGTGATGCAGAAGACATGCCATCATTTCTTCTTTGTGTTCCAAACAAGGAAAAGAAAAATGGTAGCTTTCTAGCATGCTTTCTACTGTAAATTCATAGACATTTCTGTGAAAGGTGTGCTTCTGAAATTCAGTCTCGGCTGCTTGCAGTAGGTGGAAAATGGTCCTACTGGGGTGTAATAATCCACCTCGAGTTTTGCACTGAACTAGGGCACTTTCGTTTAGAGACTGTGCAGCAGCTTCTCCAATAAGGCACTCCCTACATTTTGAGCACGTTGTACTCTTCATAAGTATTCGACACATAAAACAAGCGAGGTAATAAATTATACAATCAATAACCTCTGGCTCTGTACATACATGATCAAAAACTTCGCACTCAGCTTTCGCGTCCACTAAGCCATCCAGTTTTTATTTTAGTAGCTGAAGTTGTGTCTTTTCTTCATTGTCAACCTTAAACGCAAGCTTAATGTCAGTCAGTGTTAGTGTATGTGTATTATCGGCGGTTTGCACTTCGCAATTGCCAAACTTTGGCGGCTTGAGCAAACTATACATTGAGAGCATGTTATATAATTGCAGGAAAGTGGGCATAGAGGGGTGGTCATTTTGGCCACCTGCCTGTCGTATAATTCCGAAGAAGCGTTCAAGCACGTCCTGATTGAACTTTCCCGTCAAGACATACCGGAACCCCCACCCCTTGAGCAGGTACCGAGAGAGTTCCATTGCCGATAAAATTGACACGCGCAGTCCCTCTGCGGTCTGCTCGGCGAGGCAATTTTTACGAGAAATCTTTTCAGATAGTACATCTTGCTGCCACCTGTTTAGCCAATACAGTGAAGAAGCTAAAACTCGTGGATCTTTGCTCCCTACAGTAATGCCTTCTCGTGGGCAGTTTCGATTTAGGGCGTCAAAGAGGTCATTGAGTTTCATGGTAAACTCCATCGTACCTTTCACATTTTCTAATCCTTGCGTGCCTCTCCTCGAATAAATCTCCAGCCCTTTTGCTACGCTCCGGCTGAAACACTGGGTCGCCAGTTTAACACGCATTTTTTCAGTGTTTGTTGGATTAATATGGAAATATGTTAATTTAGGGCAGACACGCGCCAGGACGGGCTGCTTCGAATCTTCTGCAAACAATCTGTCATATTGCGCCCAGTGAACCCGTTCACCATTGACAACCAAAATCTTTTGTCGATGCAAGCGGTTCCGCACACATTTCAGGAGGTGAGGCACATCAGAAAAAAACAAAAACATTGCGCTTGTTGTCAACAGGATGAGTAAAGAAGTGTTTAGTGTGCCGAAGAGCCCCACTCACTCCGAACTCTTTCCACATTAAGCGATTAGTAGCTGCTACATCACACACAATCCCATCGACCAAAGCGCCAGCTTCCACCAGGAGAAAAATCGCTTTTAGTATGAGCTGTGCAAGTTTGGTGCCTTTTGTAGGACCCTTGCTCGCAAAGACAGCAACCGGCTGCGAGTAATGATCCCCAAATGCTCGAAATGTGAACACCAGTCCATGGTCGGCGAGGTCATCGCTGGTCGTCGCACTGTCACCAAATTCGCTGAATCCACAATAAGTAATTGACTTTGAGTGCACTCTCATATCTTTCCTTACCTGCATTTTATCGAACACTAAAATCCCGTGTCGCTGAAACTCATCCTTGGTGGCCATTTTTTTTTAAATTCCGCAAAAAATCACGTGTCAAATCTGCACTTCACTCTCACCAAACTTAAGTACTTTCGAACTGTTGTGCCACAAGGAAGCGGTAAAACATCATTTTCTCGGAGGAAGGAATAAGCCGATGGGCTGGGAATGTGTAGCAACAGACACAGCAAAAGCCAGCCTTCTGTGTAGCGCCGGCTCATTTTATTTGCGAGTTTGGCAGCTGCCAAGCACTCTTTCACTGCCGTCAGCTGTATTCCTGGTAGCTCAGCTTCGGAAAGCTTCGCTGCAATGTCTTCCCCAGAAATTGTCTGCAGGCGCTCACGAGCTTGCTTAAGCTCGGCAGTGAGCATCTTCAACCGGTTGCAAAGGCGATTCTTTGATCTTTTGAGGGCGTAGTTAGCACGCCTGAGCGCTGCAAGTTTTTCACGGTTTTGCAAGTTTTTCGCGGAGAAACGAGCACCACTGGAATTCAACTTCCGTTGCTTCTCCATTAGCCTCTTCTCGCGAATTCGGAATGTGTCTGAGAGGCTGAAGCACTTCTGGCAAACCGATCCACCGGCACTGAGGATTAGTGGACACTTCTTGTGGCGCCATTTATTATCAGAATCGAGAAACGCACTTTGCGGCTCAGCCTTAGGATACTCTTTGACGCTAGGTCCTCCAGTACAAAGCCTTACTTTGTCTACATGCCCCAAAATAGTTTTAACGTCCTCCAAAGATCTCACAGAGCCTGTACATCTTAAATCCTCCAAAGAAACAACTTTGCCCATCACCACTACTCCCACCTCCATTTTGTCATCAATTTCGACCACCTTGGCAGCCATCAGAGAAGCAGCAGGGCAGATGGCGCCCCACGAGCACGTTGCTTCATTCATGTCTGATGCGGTCATGACGCCCGCTGATGCAGCTCGTGAGGTGAGGTAACCAAGGGCAACTGGCTGGCAGATGTCTTGGAGCGTTTAAGTTGAAGAAAGACAACACTTTTGACTTCATCCATTTCGAGCCGGTGAAAACCCCAGCATTTAGACGGTAGGCACGAGAGTGGAAGATTTTCGAACAAGCTTGCGAATGCTGAGATCACCGCTGTTGCTGAGCTGCAATCGGATTCTTCTTCAACCGCTGTCACGTTGCACGCCTCAGCGGTAGTCTGCGAGGAGCTCATGCGGGGTGCCACCAACGTACGCGGGGTGCGTTGCTGCAGCCGTCGGGCGTTCAGCGCGACGCATTTGGCGATGCTTACATGTGTTACATACGGCTGCAATGCCCAATATGTAAAGGGAAGCAAACTCGGATTTTTTCGCTTTCCGAACGCTTCCCGGGACCGCCTTCGACGCGAAGCGTGGATAAAAGCAGTTCGCCTACTCGACGATCGTGGCCGCCCTTTGGCACCGTCAAGCACGTCAATTAGACTGTGCGAGAATCACTTTGTGATAGGTACGGACGAGGTACTGCGTTTAAATGCGTGTGCAGTCTGTCATGAAAGGTTTTATTCATGGCCAGGAAGGCCTCGAATGTCACCGCGGCATTTAGACTTCGTTCGACGCTTTTTGCTTTCTCAAGCAAGAAGGCCGAATGGGCAAGTGCTGTGAGCCGCTTTCAACGCGCGATGGAGTGGACAACGAAAAAGAAGCTACGAGAGCATTCACGCATGGTGCCACAATTTTGTCATAATCTCCTACGGAAATTTCCTTGTTTATGCCACTACACCCTGGCCAATCCCCCGGTGTGGGTATGTGCCATATATTAGGAGGCAGAAGAAGAAGGTGCGTTATGCGTGTGTTCGCATCATATCCATGATAGAGAGCGCTGCGTGGTATCGCCGGAATGACTCAATGTGCGCCCCGCTCGCTCGTCTTTATGGACGCGCATGCTTGTTTATAACCTATGCAGCGGTGTGCTGTGGGAAAATAAAGTGAAATTCTAGCACAGCTGCCACGTTGCGAGTACGCTTGTGCTTTTGTAGTTCGTGTAGCTATTCGGCAGCGCTTGAGCACAACGATTGCTTGTGAAAACCGTTGTCCCCAGTCGTTTTCTGTGCTACGGCGTGCACGATGTAGTATCCACGTTTCATGAATGGCAGGCATATACAGCGGAAAACGCCAACCTCACTGATCGGGGATATTTCATTGAACATTATGTTCCCAATGTAGCCTTCATCTCTGAAGCGGCGGCCCTTGCTCAGCTGGCGATCGCATCTCATGCCGGATGATCGGAGATACTGAAGAATTTGCTCTTCGGTGGGCACAGCAGCCTGCTTCGGACTTCGCACCCAGCCATCAGTCAATCCTAGAAATCCTCCAGGTACCAGGTGCTGCCCAGGACACGCCATCGTTGACAGATTCCAACAAAACGTGCTCCGCAGCGGCACTCAGTCCGGCCGGGTTGGGCGCACAGTACCCTTCCAGTGAGCTTCCAGCGTTGTACGCGAGGTGGCAGCACAAGAATATGAAAAAGGCGGATTGAAACGTTCCTTGCGGCAACCCGCCGGCCCTCAGCCACCTAAAGCCAAGCCCCCAACTGCCTCGCGCCATCTCTCGTCGGCCGGCGGAAATTCGTTCCTCGCTGTCGCCACTTGCTCTCCGTCGCGGGACGGCCCGTTCACAAACTTAACCTATTCTAACACCATGCTCTTGACTCTGACTCTACCACTCTGATGCCATGTCTGGCACTTGATGGTGCTTCAACAAACACACCGCATCGCCATTTAGCCTCCAGCGGAAAGGTGCTTATTGACAATTATGCCCGTTCTATGGTAATTTGCATCGGAATAAAGATGCCGTTTTCTCAAGCTTTCGTGTTAATGATATATATATATATATATATATATATATATATATATATATATATATATATATATGAAAGACATGGATGGATATGGCCGCCTGGTCTATTTATGTAGGCGTACATTCTAGATTCGTGTACAGCGCGATGTTCCAGTGCACGTAAAGAGACAACAGAGGCCTGTCCGTGATGCGTGCAAGCGTTCATAGCCTCGAGTGTTTGCCGTGAAACCCTCCGGGAGCGACCATAAAGGCGCGCTCATACTATTAGCTTTGGAAGCTTCACGCACCGGCACAGCGTCAACACCGATATATATATATATATATATATATATATATGTATCTCCTTCATATCGCTTGTCAGCTCCGTGCGCTCTTCCCTCTTCTGTGTATGACTTGACGTTAATATGTGTATATAGTCAGGTCTTTTCAGGGAAGAAACAGTTGTTAGAAAGCGCTTTGTCCGTGCTGTGTTCGTCCCTTTTCTCCCGTAGTTTTGATAGCGCTCTGCCAGATCCCCTCCCGTCGCCATTTCCAAGCTAGCCCCAGTTGTAGCTCTTTTGATCTGTTTATGTTGCTGGGACTATTTACTGTCTGAAAGAGCCGCATGATGGACCGCCACGCCGAATCACCCGTCGTCGAAATCTGTTTCGTGAGCAATTCGCTTAGGCACGGGGTATATGCTGCCCTGGAAGAGCCGCCTAGCTGGCTGCCTAACTGGATGCATGTGTGTGCCCCCCAAAATTTAGCGTTTTGAAGGTGGGGTCGTCAGGGGTATGGCGGCCTGGTGTTTTGTGGCGTTAGCATGCTTAGATTTTTTTCAGCACTATTTCCATGCAATAAAGAGAAAAACGAGCTCGTCGTGATAGACGTGGAAGCGTCCTAGTCGAGTGTTTGCCGGAATCCGTCGGCGGGAGGGAACATAACAGAAAAAGAGGAGCAGTCGGCAAAAAGAAACGGGAAAAAAGGCAAAAACAAAGACGTTTCGGGGCCTGTATGGGTCCCTTGTTCACAATGGCAGCGGATGGGCGAAGGTGGTGACTTATGTACGGTGCAGGTGGCGTAATCAGCATGCGTAAATCTCAGGAAGATTACCCCTCGTTCGGTTTAAAACATGTGGTGTCGTTTGAATTTGAAGTGATTCTAGAAGTAAGCGGGACGATAAATACTTCTCCGTCGCCATGACTGAGGCGTTGTTCCAATCGATGGCATGTGATGCAGCATGATAGTGTTCAGCCAAGGCATTTTCTTTTGTGTGGCCTTTCGCTACGTCATTTTGATGTAGTTTTAAGCGCCTAATAAAATTGCCTGATTCGCCGATGTATGCAGCTTTGCAGTCCTTGCTGGGAATCTTGTACACCACTCCGGGGAATCTGTTTCTTTCAACCCGGTCTTTAACTGACAAGTTTTTGCTTCAGCTTACTTGGTGGCACGTGGGCGATATGGACCCTGACTAAGGCCTCGCTCGACTCCTGGAGCGTAGGGGATGCTTGCCCGCTTGCTTCTTTCTTCGGTGGCCGTTGTTTCCACGTTTCGACGTGAACAGCGGCGTTCTGCAGTCATTATCATATTTTTCGGGTACCTCGTTGTTGGCAAGATCCTTCCTCACAATTTTTAGTTCGGATCTGACTGTCCTCGCGCTTGAACACAGGCGGAAAGCGCGGCCGAAAAATGCGGATGCAACGAGCGTTTATGCGCGACAGGATGCGCCGAATGAAAACTCAGGTACCGACCAGTGTGAGTGGGCTTGCGGTACACGCACTTTGCGAGCCCATTGCTTGTTCTTTGCA
Source organism: Amblyomma americanum (assembly GCA_030143305.2). Taxonomy (NCBI): domain Eukaryota; kingdom Metazoa; phylum Arthropoda; class Arachnida; order Ixodida; family Ixodidae; genus Amblyomma; species Amblyomma americanum. The sequence goes on from JARKHS020030962.1 coordinate 17,472, forward strand.
CAAGCACGTCCAAGAAGGGAATGGCGCCATTCTGTTCTTCTCTTTGGTGAATTGAATTGTCGGCTGAAAGGAGTTCAGGTGCTCAAGGAAACGGCTTGCATCCTGTCGGCGAATCACAGAGACAGTCATCGACGTACCGGAGAAACAGTTTAGGGGCTGGATGAAATGAACCAAGTGCCTCTGCTTCAATGCGTTCTAGAGCAATGTTTGCGCACACGACGGAGACGGAAGCACCCATGGATGAACCAAACAGTTGTTTCTAGTGCTGCTTCCTGAAGACAAAATACGTGTTGCGCAAGCAGAATTCGAGCAGACGACAAAGGTCAGCAACCTCAAAAGGCGTATGTGAAGGAGAGAGGCGTCGTTTTCTAAAAGGCGTTTGCAGGATGAAACTGCGAAGTCTACCGGGACTGACGTAAACATTGACTTCACGTCGAAAGAGACCAGGACATCCTCGTCGTCTATAGTGACGTCCTTAAGCTCGTTGACGAAGTGGGAGGAGTCCTTTACATACGTCGTTGTTCTTCTAACCAGAGGGCGAAGCACTTGATGCAAGTATCAGGAGAGCGCGTAAAGTCTACGATAGGGCGTAGTGGTACGTCCGGTTTATGCACCTTAGGAAGGCCGTATATAACAGGTGCCGAACCGTTGTGGCACAGCAGCAGAAAATAGAGGCGCCTGTACTCTGATGGGATGAACTTGAAGACGTCGGAAAGTAGACTTTGAAGTCCTGTCTCTAACTCCTTAGCGGGGTCACGTCTCACTTCTTCGTTCGTCGCCTCGTCCTGGAGAAGCGTCGTCATTTTTTGGATGTAGTCCGATTGGTTGAGAACGACGGTTGAATTCCCCTTGTCAGCAGGCAGGAGGACAATGTCTTCGTTCTCTTGGAGCCTTTTCAATGCATGCATTTCAGGGGAAGTCAACGTTTCTGTTTTCCTCCCGCAACGCTTCGAAAGCACCCCGATGGCACAGCAACGGGCTTCTTCCCGGTTACCGGGGTCAACCTTGCGGACTGCCTGCTCCACAGCGCAGGCCATTCTACCCCCGTTTGGATGGGCGCCGGTATTGAAATTAAGTCCTCAGCTTAGGAGGCTCAATTCTGCCGGGTCCAGGCGGTGGGAAGATAGCTTGTGTATCCCAAATGCAGATCGAGAAACGACGCTGTAATCCAGCAAAGAAGAGAAATTGGCTTCTTGAGCTCTGCTTCTCTCTTGACGGGACATGGCAGCAGCACTGTTGGCGTGAAGCAGGACGCTGGGAATATCGCTGTTTAGGCAATCGTCCAGCATGCGTTGCGCGAAGAAAACATCATTTTCCAGGGGCTTGATGGTGCATCTGCTTTGAAGTATGGGCTTGAAGTAGACGCTTCTCAGCTTGCGCAATCACTTGCCTTAAAAAAGGCGTGCAGACCCGAAGTGGCAGTCTAAGGGACTTGGGAATAAGGCCATGGTTCTTGCAGGGCAAATTGAAGTGCAGGTGGCACAGAAAAGATGCCAAACTTGTCTTGAGCGTGAAGAAATTCCGGATCTTCGTTATCACGGCTCGCCCATATTCCCATTGTCGCCAAAGGCCGCACGAAAGAAAATGCCTTGGCTGAACACTATCAAGCTGCATCACATGCGATTGATTGGAACAACGTCTCATTTATCGCGACGGAGAAGTATTTATCGTCCCGCTTACTTCTAGAATCATTTCACATCCAAACGACACCACGTGTTTTAAAACGAACGAGGGCTAATCTTCCTGAGATTTACGCATGATCATTACGCCACCTGCACCGTACATAAGTCACCACCTTCGCCCATCCGCTGCCATTGTGAACAAGGGACCCGTACGACCCCCAAGACTTCTTTGTTTTTCCCTTTCTTCTTTTCTGGCGAGTGCTCCTATTTTTCTGTTATTACGTGGAAGCGTCCCCGCCTCGAACGCGAAAGGCCCTGGTTTAATTCCTGGCTTCGACGCCGGTTCTTTTTTATTCACTGAGCTTGCGTGCGCTGTGATTTTACGCACCCCCGAATATTTCGGCGCTTGGGCAATAGAGGGTTGTCGTACGTCGAAATCGGCTTTACATGGCGGAGCGAACCTATCGCTTCAAAAAAGATTTCTTAGTGGCGCCCCATATCGCTATGAAAGTTGCGACTTCTGGAATTTTTGTGACATGCTGACCAACGACCGTATGTTCTCTATTCAGAAGCAACCCAAGAACACCGAAGAGCAACTCAAGCAGACCGAAGAGTCCTCTATGCCAGATGCTGTGTTAGCAGCGCCGGACGTCTCGGGAGACAGCCCGGACGATGCCTCACCCGTCGAAGACTGCTCCGAGGAAGAGGTCATCGCTACGGAGCCAGAACTGAGCCAGCTTCAACCGGAAGACGTGGATAAGTGGAAGGCGCAAATCCGGGAGCTCTACCTGGCTGCAAGGTGCGTTGCAAAAGATGAGCTTGCGCATCTAGGGCGATAGCCACTGCAGGCTTGAGTGGGACATGGGATGGCTTGAGGCCGGGTTGTGCGTGTCAGCAGAATCGTTGTATTGATTATGACTTCTGCTTGAGTGTTGTGACTGCATTCAGGATCTTCAAACAGTTTTTCATCGAATGTTTCGCATTGCCATTTTACTTGCTTCAAATCGGGCGCTCAGATTTTCACATACGCCTAGATCAAAGCCTTGCCCACGCCCTTTATCTGAATTAGTTGTTTCTCGCCTCCGCATGTTGCAAACAAGAGAACACAGTGCGAGGGCGACCAGAAAGTGTCGAAGCGGCCTGATGGAGCTCAAATCTTTCTCTTTTAATGGCGTATTTAGGAGTACGCCCTCTAATTCAGATGCAGCCATAGTCGTAGACTTTTACGAACTTTGCCTGCCGCAACGCCCTCATGCGATCGGTGTTCGCAGTCGTCGATCATCTGAGTCGGCCGGCACAGCCCTGCAGCAGGAGCCGACGTCCTCGACGTGCCTTTGCCGCGGCTGCAGTGACGGAGAGAAGCCACAGGGACCCCTGCACTCCACCAAGCCGCGTGGGCGAAAGGAGTTCGAGAAGAAGCGCATAGTCGATCCGGACACTCCACTACCTTATTCCTAGTGAGTTATCCCCTCTTGCAATGACACCTCTCGAGGCACCTCTCGGCGTCACCATCTCTCTAGCCGTTTATAATTCTGTATAGCGGGGAGTGGTTGTTTGCCATTGTTGCCACCTGCCACGGGGGGCATTTTACCCACCGTACAAACGGCCCACCCTGGCAGGTGGAAGCTCAATAAAGATGGGTTGCGAAAGCTTGCTCTGGAAGAGCAACCTGCGTCTCGCACGGCCCTCCTATGGCAGTAATTGCCACCACAAGGCAGTGGCGCATAGCTTAATTAACCAGTGCGCCAGAAGTGGTACAATGAATGCTAAGGATCTAAGAACCTAAATTATGGAATGACTAATTGGGCGTATATGAAAATTCGCTCATTATCGCTTTTAGACAATGTTTCGCCCGTGAACGATGAAAATCGAATTTCTAGAGCACCTTCGCATTTGGCCCGACTACGCAAATCGGCCAACAATTTTCTATCCATTGGACGCTTGCATACTAATTAGGAAAAGATGCGGGGACTGCTAGTGATGAAATTCATCAAGTTCGTAACCTATATCATAAGCTTTCAGTGGTAAAGCTTTACATACTGTAATGTTAATTAGAAACCTTGATTCAAGGTGAGCATTCCCTGAGATACGAGACTGTGTCGCCATTTAGGCATGCTAACTTCTGATCACGAAATGACGCATGCAATGTTCCTGGTACACGCACACTTAGAGCTTAGTGCGCCTGTAGTTTTAGTCAACATGTAGGAAACGCTAACATCTCGTCGTGCTCTAATTTCCTAACAGCAATAGTGCATTGTAGCAACGGTACGGTTGCGGTTCACCCGTACACCTTGAAGTGTCCGTAGCAACCTTACTGGCGCGTTGTAACCTCAAGAGATATCCTCTTACAATCACATGCCCAAGATTTCCCATGGCCGCGGCAGTGGTCTGATGACCACCCCGGAGTTCGGTTTCCTCTCTGGACAAGTTTGCACATCGCTCATTCCTACAATATAAAACCAGTAGGGCTCTGTATTTTACCTGCCTCTTTGAATGGATGCTTTGTGCTTGCAATTCTAACCGAAGATCAATAAGGCCAAGATGTGCTATGACGTCTTATTGACGGCGTTCTTAGGGCTGTAAGTGTAGCATAAACACATTACAAGGATCAAAAACTACCACAGGCAAAGCTTGATCATTAGTTGGTTATTAATAATTGCAGTTAACTTATGTTCTCTCCCGACCTGGTATTTCTACCGCTGTTTTATTCTCCGTTTCAGTGTTCGGAACACGCTGCTCAAGTATGGTGCGTATGACTTAATTTTCTGCTTCACTATTCTAGTCTACCGTTCACTGTGTCCCTTTTATTTCACGAGGGTTAGAAATAGTGTATCCCGAGACTATGCGAGCTTCGACCACCGCGGGAATGCCGTGAAGACGAGGTTTCTTATTCCCGTCAAACGGCCGGTCTCAGTGCCCATTGAATCACTGGCCATCGAAATTTTCTAGGGCCATGCAGATGCATTGCTACCACACGGCGAGTTTCAGTGATTATTGAGTAGTGCGCATGCGATGCGACAGATGGCGCTAGGCGTAGGAACATTGAAAAAGAAAAAAAAACATACGAAGTGAAGCTGAGTAACTGCTATCTTAATCTGCAGGCATTTGCGGAAAAAGCTGTTCAAATACTTCACAGTTAGGTAGAATCAAGAGACAGCGATGGCGCGGCACCGATGGACAGAGATGCGCACTTCGTTTCAGAAGCATACACTTTTCGCAGGCGAAGCTGCCACAGATCAGTGATTGTCGACTTCATATCTATTAGCGTTGCAGCATTTGTGAGTCACTTCTTCAGTCTTGGCTGTCGCAAAGTGCGCTATTAGGAAAAAAAAAAGTTTAACACCGCTACGCCGCACGAGAACAAGGCCGGTTGGTTTACATCCATGCTTACAACTCATCGCCGAAAGTTCTGCGGAGCAGTCGTTTTGCTATCGAACAACAAATAGTTTATGAACTGGCTAAAGTGGTCAAAAATTTTGCTATTTAACCAAAATTAATTTTTTTTAATTTCAGGGTTTTTGTGAAAAAAAAACAACGTATGGAGAGTGCGAGGTTGTTCTCAATGGCCCTTGAGATTCCAATGGCCATTCGCGAACCTCCATTCAGTCGATGTCCATCGAGTTCAATGGTCATTGAAAACCGACGTCTGGCACTGACAGATCCCCATTGAGTTCGATGGCTACTGATCAAATTGGCCTTGAAACCGTCCGTTTGACAGGGGTATTAATTGGCTTGGCTAATGTTGGAAACGTGGACTCTGAGCTGGGCCTCCGAGCGGCGCGGTGCTCTTCTCGATGCACAGATTACATTACTAGATAAGTGCATTTTTAGTATTTAAGCAATATGCAAATAAAGTGTTAGGCAGGTATGGACAGTGTCAGCAATTCTGCGTGGTTTGCTGCTGCGAGTAGTCATATTTGTTAAGCCGTGAACCCGCATTTCATGCCCGGCAATAGACACCTTTAGCATACCGTGTACCGTGTTACCGTTACTGGAGTACCGGGATCCCACCCACTGCCAGAGCTGATTGGCTGAGCGCGCGCTGATTGGTTCCGAGGCAGCAGGCGTGCGTGCAGCTGCCGGGTGCGAGGCGCCATCTGGCGACGCCGAGGCGATAGCGCATGCGCATTGACGGTGGACGGATTCCCTGTACTACGGTAACGCTAACGGTAACACGGTACGCTAAAGGTGTCTAACAGCGAAGCCAAATAAGAGCCTCATTTTCCCGGCATTCCTGTTCCTATACATTGGTGGACAAAGTGCGGTGCCGTCTGCCTTTACTCTAGGTAATAGGCACCTTTAGCATACCGTGCACCGTATTACTGTTACCGGAGTACTGGGAGCCCGCCCACCGGCGGTGAGCGCGCGCTGATTGGTCCCGATGCTGCAGGCGCTCGCGCAGCTGCCGGGTACCTAGCGCCATCTGGCGTCGTCAAGGCCGATTGCGCATGCGTAGTGGCTGCGCGCGGCATCTCGGCACTCCGGTGCCTGCAACACGGTAACGGTGTGCTAAAGGTGTCTATTATTGCGAAACTCCATCTTGGAGTACCGCGCTGGAGCTGCGTTCCTTGGCGCAATCCGGGACGCCGCAAAGCGCAGGAGACGCGTGAAGTACGAGGCAAACACTAATAAATATGAAAATAGAGCATGAAATTCGGGACTAAATTTTGGCATATTTAATCTTAAGGGCATGGAAGCCGCAGGGTGCCGTTTTAATAAACCTTTTTAGCATACCGGACACGTACCAGCGGTGACGTATACCGGTTTACCGGACACCTCCTGCGCATGCGCACTGGCCTAGCCTGGCCCCTCCCATGTCACTGCGTGTGCGCAGGAGGCGTGCGTAATACCGGTAAAGTCTCGGCTGGTATGTCTTGGATATGGTAAAGAACTTCTTCAGTGTCGTCAGGTTTTCTGTCGCAAATCTAAACCAATCAGCGGGGTACATCAAATAGCAAGCCACGAGCCAACAATGTACTCCGTTTCGTACATAGCAGGCAACGGAGCGAAAGCTAGCGCGCTTGTTCGCGCAGGCTAAGTCCACGCCCGTAAAGTAGTTCGCCATGGAACCAAAGTGAGCACGAGCATATTTCGTTGCGCCAGATGTATTAAGCGCCGTGAATGGCAATATCCTGCACTCCGTTTTACATCTTGCCACTTTCGCCCTCCAAATCAACGAGACTTCGAGAAGTAGGAATGGCTTTGGGGGTCTGATATGAAGTTGGTAGGGCGAGTCACCCTTAATCCATCCGCGCCTAAAAAGTAGTTCACACCCAGCTCAAATTATAGCCGAGGGTCCAACTACTGAGCTCCTCACAGCTTCGAGCGCAATTCTTCGAGCCATCGAAGCTCCGAGACGGACAAATGATGTGTGGCGGAGTAATATGGTTTTGCGGACGCACTACTTCACAGCCTCCGCTGCGTTGCCTCCTATGTATGAAAAGTAGAAATGGAAATTTATTTTTTATGTGGTTCACGTCCAATGGCTGTGAAGGTGGCTGCCGCACACGTGTATTAGCTACACGCAGTGAAACACTGCTGCTCTGACGTGGCCGATATGTAGCAGGTCTGAAAATGCAGTATATCTAAAGCGGCAGTGCATGCAGTGGCAGACCGCCCCACTGCAAGCCAAAGAGAATTTCTTCACAGTAACACTGATATTCATCGGACTGCGCATCGTCGCTGCCAAAGGGTCTTTTTAATCTGGACGCTATGGCAATTCTCTGCATCGGAGGCGAAACGTTTATGCAATATTAGACCGCCAGATGCGTTCTGGCGTTCTAACCGTAGTATGTTTTGAACCGCGCGTTCTGCCTCTGCGTCTCCCCATAGAGAGCGTCGACGACCGGCTCAAGGACGTAGGACATAAGTATCGTAAGCTGATCCGCTGGAAGCTTCCCGTTCACACTGCCGTGATGCTCATGGTGAGTGGACCACCCCTGTGCGCTACGCAGTTAGAAAAGTCCACGTGGTTGTACGTCGGTCACACGTCTCCTTATTGAATTCAAGTCCTTTAGAAACCATGGGGCAAGACCTTTCTTGCATGACTACACTCCGCGACAACTCTTGCTGTCGGTGGGGCGAAAGCTAGAGTCAAGACTCACCATCTCTTCTTGCGCAGTGGTAAACCAGGTGTGTCAGCGTAGACGTAAAGAAATTTTCATGGCTTTTTGAGGTAAAAATAATGCTTTTTGCGGCATAATATCACCAGTTTTGGCGAACACCGTAAAGCCGGTGATTTCTCTTATGTAGTAAGCTGGTTAACTAATTTCTGATAATTAACTTTTTACCTATCAGTCACCGGCAGCTGGTTGCAATTATGGAAATGTGGCCGGTCGTTAGTAAGGGCAATATTAGTTTTTAGAATTTCGAAAGCACGACTATCCGCGGCGCTGTGACTCGACTAAATTTGGCTAAATCGTGCCAAAACGTATGTGGAAAGCATGCAGGCAATGCAGCCTTTCCTGTGCACATAACTAGTCAATAAAGCCAATTTTTTCTCGAGCCACAGCGCCTAGGGTAATCGCGTTTTCGAAATTATAGAAACTGATATGGCTATTACTAGCTACAAACCTCTAATTGCAACTAGGCGCCTAACTCTACTTGTTAAAAAGTCAATTATAAAAAATTTAGTTAACCGGCTTACTACTTAAGATGATTCACCGGTCTCCGCCAACTCTGGTACTACTATGCTGAAAAATGCATATTTTTACCTCGAATACCAATTTTTCAGAATCACTTAATTTCTTCCCCGAAACACCTGGTATAGTCCCCGGCTGCAGTCAGTAGGTTTCTCTTAAAGCTTAGTGTATTGGTCATAATTTTTGTTCAAATCACATTTGCAGTAGAGCTTCCGATTTTTAACCTTTAAAGAATCGTGGAAGTAAAGAAGCTTAAGCAATAGCGTCAGCTACACCAGACGGAGCGACGCAACCGCGCAGAGGGTAACGGCTATTTGGCGGGGTGAATGTGAGGGACGCTCCACCACTGCCATGAAAAGTTTGCTCAAAGAGACTCTTCAATGTTTCCTCATCAAACGGCCTTTCGCAGGTGGCGTTGCTCATGACCTGGATGGGATTACTGCTACAGCTGGTAGTCGCCCAAGCTGTCTTCCACATCGTTATAAAGGCTTCCAACAAGTAGTAAGTGTCGCAATGAGCCGCTAGGAAAACACTCGCCGGAGACGTATAGCATCCGGCAACGTCACCGCTTGAACGCTTTCATTTAGGCCAGCGGTGTCTAACTTTTGACGCCTTGACCACGGTGGCGGCTTGCAGATGCTTACGTGCTTCTCAAGGGATACTTAGCAGAGCTTGAGGTTGACGATTCCTGAGCATTTCGTCTACCTGCACATAGCGGACCGGACAGTCCGTAGGCGTGGGCGTGCTATAGATGTGCGTTTTTTTTTTTGCATGCTTGCAAGCAGTGGGCGAGTTGCGAGCCGATAAGCTCTCGTAGGCGTTTAATTTTTTTTAATGACAGTTCTTTGTAATATAGCATGCTGGCGAAGTGTATTTCAAAACAGGACACATTCCTTCCCTTTCTGTGTACTGGGGTGTGGGAAGACGAATGTTTTAAGAAGCATTCAGTTTACAATGATCATGTTGATGATTGTTCTTCGTCGCAGTAGCGGAAGTAGCATAGAATGAAGTAATGCTATACATTAGCAGTTTTTCAAAAATAAATGCAAAACGGTTTCACTGAAGTTAAAGACAACGCAGCGAGCCACGAAAAAAAATGATAGGTGTAACGTTGAGAGACCGGAAGCGGGCAGAGTGGGTGAGGGAACAAACGTGGATTAATGACATTCTAGTCGAAATCAAGAGGAAGAAATGGGCTTGGGCAGGGCATGCGATTCGAAGGCAAGATAACCGCTTGTCCTTAAAGGTAACGGAGTGGATTCCAAGAGAAGCCAACATAGCAGGGTGCTGCAAAAAGTTAGGTTTGCGGGAGATTAAAACGTTGGCGGGAATACGGTGGCCACAGCTGGCAAAGGACCGGGATAGATGGAGAAACATGGGAGAGGCATTTGCCCTGCAGTGGGTGTGGTAAGGCTGATGATGAGGACGATGACGAATTGTTTCTTCAGTCTAACCGAAATAACTAGTAAGACATTACGCTGATGCATAGTAACATCATAATCATCAGCCTGACTACACCCGCTGCAGGGTACTGAAAACATCGTATAAATCTCGCTCGTAATGCTTGCCACATCTGTCTCTTTATTAGACATTGCCATCACTTTTCTGAGCTTTTGCATGTCGTTTGTCGAGCTCTTTTTCATGACTTTTTCTCTGTCTCTAGCAGCGCCATGGATTCTGACGGGACTGAGGTGAGTGTTCGCGCTTTTCTCCCAACATTTCTAGCCCTTTCGGTCAGGCGCATATCGCGAGCCATTTCGCGCTCTGTCACAGTGATCGGGGGGAACGTCCACTCAGTGATGCTGTGGTAGTTGTCAGTGGAGTACGTCAGGCTATTGAAGAGCGTTTTATCAAAAAACGCGTTTGAGCGACTCGTGCGGCACTAAGTAGACGCGAGATAAAATTAGACACATTTTTTCTTCACCGGAGTAAAACTTCATCAGAACGTAAAGACGCGCTTTTAATAATTCCAAGCTTGGTATAAAAATAACAGCATCGGCAGCACAGATTTTGTTGTCCCATTGGAAGCAGAACTATTACCGCCAACTCTCTTGACTGCACGAAAATATGCAGACACTTTCCTTTCGTGCACGTTTGTGCACTTGTGTTCAATCACCGAAGAGAAACTTTGTACACTCTAATTAGTATTTAATTGCGTTGTTGCGTTTAAGCTAGCCGCGATCGTCGGCAGCAAAAAGATTTGAGATCTAGCCTTACAGGATTAGCGCTTGAAGAGTGGGCGAATGCATTTGTTGCTTTGGTTTATGCATATAGACCTGAATTCTACCGCGTACCACCCTCAGCTAAGTAGCGCATTACTACGCCGTCGTCACAGCCTTCTCCTTCTATGGCAGCCACTCTCTGCGTTCTTCACGGGGAAGCCCCCTTAAGGTTGCGCATCCTCCGCTCTCGAACCACCCAAGCCTCTAAAGTCGGATACAACTCAAGAACGAAGCAGCTTTTCCCCGACACAGAAAGCTCTTCCAGCCAATGGCATCGGCCGATTCTCATGAACTGCTAGCCTCACAATGCAAGGAGCGGTGTGACACTGCAGGGAGGGGACTGTCTGCTTTCATCTGCCACTCACTGCACTGTCCTGCTAGCAGGCACATGAGAATCGGCCGACACCGTTGGCGGGAAGGAGGTACTTTTACGGGGCAAAGCCGCTTCGTTCTTGAGTTGTATGCGGTAATAGCTATCATCCGTTTGGTTCTATACTAATTTATGCCCACACGCAATTAACTTCGGAAACTGCGCTGTTCATTAGAGCTTTCATCATTGCACTCTGTGTTGCCCCGGAGCATTTCGTATCCCTGCACACATGAACACGGCGTCATCTTTGTGTAAAGTTGCTTCAAAGGGACCACATGACAAGGATGATCTGACCACATACCGCAGGATTACAAAACAATAGCGTTTGCTCTTTTTTTTTTCAACCGCCGTACAGCCAGACAAGGACACCTCCTCCCGGTGCTCCAGGGAGACTGACCTCATGAGAATCGTGAGGCTGGACGGGCGATGCTCGGTGAGGGTTTTGCACTTTGGTCATTTCAGTCACGGATTTCGTGTTTTTGTGTATGTGAATGAGGGAGAGAGAGAGAGAAGTCGAAGATAAGTCTTTATAAAGCAAGGATGAGCAGGGTGCTACTATAGCAGGCATACTGTACTATAGTATACTATACTATACTAAACATTACAAGGAAGGCATTCTAACCACTGCTATCGTGACATGACAGATGGCTGGGAGGTGCCAACGTGACCGCTTCACATTGTGTAGTCTTAATTTTAGGCCACGGTAGATCATTTGTTCTTTACTTGCTTCTTCATCGCATCAAGGCTTTAAAGGAAAGGGCATAGGCAGTGTTTGTAGCCTATGTTTTGCGTCACTCTTCAGTCACACTAATCTTTTTTGTTCATGTTCCGCATTACAGAACAAATTCAAAGAACTATCGACCGTTTTTGACAAGACCGAGAGGTAAGCGATACAAATGAATAGATTGTTTATTTCACTTGATATATCGTTATAGTAAATTAGACGGATCAACTTCCTACTACGACGAAAGCACCTGCTTGTTTAGTCCGCATGCAAGACAAAACATGAGAGAATTTCACAGGTGTTTGTGCTTCGTGTCAGTGCGTTCTTTTTCTTTTTCACTCCTCTGCATTTCTCTCGCTTTGGTGGCTCCGTGGCAGAGGTCTAACACGGAAACGATCAGCCGCCACAATAAACACAAAAGTTGTGTCGCAAACACCACAGGCGTAGTCGATGCCACATCAGATCTACATCGTTTTCTGACAGTTTTTTACCCCGCCTTGACTGCGCACAGTGGCTGCACACGTATTCGACGATCCAACTGCAAGGCTCTTTCGCTCGTTCCACCATATGCGGCGTCACGAGCAATGTAGCAGCTAGTCTAGAGTCGCAACCATATCAGAGACCTGCACAAATCATACGCTTCTCAGCTATGCACAGCCATCCTCCAGAATTTCATTTTGATCCAGACATCAGTGAAGGAGCGTACGCGCAACTATGCTGATAAATCAAATAGGCTGAAGGAGGCACTCGCGGCACCTCTTCACCTTTTCCTCTGTTGACAATCATGTTGTCAAATACTTCGTTTCATGGTCCCCGTTTTATACCGCTTTTTTTTTGTGTGCGCAACACACTTTTTTCTTTCTTATGTACTTTGCGCAGCCTTTTTACTTGGAAGAACACCAGAGTCTCATTCTGCTTCCTATTCGTGCTCGTGACACTGACGATGCTCGCCTTCTGGAAGGGGCAGGAATTCGCCGTTCAGGTCACAGGTAAGCTCCCTGGCGCGTAGTACCGATCTTTGTATTTGGACTTATTTGTTTCATGGCAACCAGTATTAAAGGCACGTTTGCTGTTTCCACGGAGTTAGCCTTAGCGTCACACTCGTTGGTTCGCATATACGATGACGTCACGTACTATGTCGTGACTGCAAGCAGCTATGCTGAGTGATCAAAGAAGAGTAGCGCAGCCAGTGATAGCATTGTGACGCCAGGCGAACTGTCAACTACCAGACATGAAATTAACATTGTATACAGCTTTGAAAACGGGATTCGGTAAATATCTTGTACGTCGCAGTGGTAATCATCCTGCTAGTTTATTTTTGCATTACGCTATAGTCGGATACAGCTCGAGAATGCAGCGGAATTTCTCCGTCAAAAGACCCCGTTCCAGCCAGTGACGTCGGCCGATTCTGATGACCCTACTATTGTCACTAAGCAGGGAGTGGTGGATAAAAGGGGACAGTTACTTCCCCCTACGGTGGCCCCGGGATAGGCACTTGTCTCCACTTTGGCGCCGCTCCCAGCATTGTCGCGCTAGCATGGGGGATGAAATTCGGCCGACGCCATTAGCTGGAAAGTGATCTTTTTACGGAGACATGTCGCTGCGTGCTTGAGCAGTATCTGACTATAGCACTGCCTATTGCCGGTGTTCTGCAACACTTATTATTCTCGAAACGTGAACTACGAATACATGTTCGCTTACATAACGCGGTGATCGCACGCCGCCTTATAGTTGTTATTCTGCTCCCCCCCCCCTACAAAAAATTTGGGAGTAGTATACTGCGAAAGAGGAAAAATCGGGCTTGTTTTAGGCAGAATCATGCGCCATACTTTATTAACCGCCGGCGCAGTAGTCAGGATTTCTGATATCGATTGTTGCCAGGGGGCTCTGAACGTGACTTATACCAAAAGCGCCAAATGCAATGTAAATTTTACGTCACAACTTATCACACGCTGAGACTGCACGTCGCCAATACTTCCCCAAGTTATTAATTCACAAACGCCGCAGGAGTTCGTGCTCGCACTTACGGCCGACGTCCGTGAAGGTTGCTCTGTGTTAACCCTTCGTGCGTACGCTTGTTTGCAGTGACCGCCATCTTGCTGAAGGTGTTCGTTGTGGACACGGTGTTCAGGCACTTCCCCCACCTGGCGGCCAGGTACGACCTGATTGGCCGCGCCTGGAACCAGCTGCCTGTGCGCTGCCCGGAAGTCTCCAACCAACGCCAGAAACGCGGATAGGCACCTGCATGGGCGTCGCGTAGCACTGGGCTCCCTTCTTTGCGTGGCGGATGCAGACCGCAGCCGCCAACCCTCGGAGGGCAGGTGTAGCTCACCGCTATTAGCCGAGCCCGAGATAGCCAGCTGATGCGCACTGTCACGGCTGGGATCCTGTGGATGCTGATTATGCCTGCTGGCAGACTAATATAAGTGCCCGATATCGTTGTCGAAGAAAGCGCTCTGTGGCGTTTCGCACACTGCGTGTCGCCAGTCGACGCTATGCCAATCGCGCCCGCACTACACCGGCATCATTTCCAGCTTTTTTCTATCTTTTCATACCTCATCGGGAGGCACTCTGCAATAAAGCTGTTTTGCCGCCTCAGAATCTTCCTGTGTCTCTCTTTCCTCTACCGCCGCGAGCCGCACCTAAAAATAGTGTTTAATAGCGGAACGTTGCTCGGTGCGGTAGATGATGTAGCAGATCGCTGCCTTTCTATATCTGCGGCTATAACTTGCTGAAGCAATACTGGAACCTTTCGGCATTTGGCTTTCGATTAAAGAGGTGCTGAAATAATTTTCAAGAAAGTTGAACTAAAACTGCCATTTGCCTTATTTCTTCGCCTAAAACGTGATATCATGCGCCGACAGGTCTGAACTACGTGCAATTACCTTTATTTCTCCACATATATTGGCCCGCTACTCCGCCTACGCAGCGGCTGTGATTAGCCACGGCTTCAGAACGGGGGTCTGGCACTCTCCTGATTAGCAGACGGCACACCTTTTGCTGCATTGCCGTTGTGCTCATCCTGACACTGAAGTTTATGGGTTAGGAAAAAAAACCTGCACGCATGAGAAAGTAGTCGAATGGCGGCGAAGCAACGGAGACGAAACACTTAGGCCACAACGCATTTCACATTAAGGAGATAAAAAGAAACGAAGCGAATGGAGTCGCATTCTGTTCATCTTTGGAGTTCCCGCTTCGCAGCCTTACGTGACGTAATAGACCTCAATAGAACGGACAGTTGAGCGAGTTGGTACCATACTGCTGTCTTCTTCTTTCTTTGTCCCTCGTCTCAGCGCTGTTATTCCCAGTAATGGACCTGTTTAAGCCATGGATACACGTAATACATGACGAGCCACCGTGTATCACTGTCTACAACATTCTGTTGGTCAGCAGGAGTTATGGGCTCGATACCGACTATGAGCGCTTGCATATCCATAGAGGCGAGGTTTAAAAACACCCGTTATCTGGAACTTTGCGTTCTCATATTTTACTTGTCGCATGTACGTCGCAAGAGCGCCTAGAAAAGGTGGTTACAAGCTCGTTATGAGGGCGAAGCCGGTTGTAATTTTAACCCTTGTCAGTCGGACAATTTTAGTGTCAATTGCAGAGCGACACTTGCATCTAGTGTTACCCGCGCAGTTTCTCACGCTGTATTTTAGGGACATTCACGCTGTATTTTAGTGACATTCACTCCGCGAGAAATGTGTTCGGCGGACTACCTGCACTCAGTTTGAGCACAATCAGCGGTTTTTGGATGAACGGAGCACCTCCCTGTGTGGTGAAAATTCGTGTACAGTTATAAACCATTCAACTGAATTCAAGCTTGGGAGGAGAAAAATGCTCTTCAACCCCATGCATTACGTTTCAATAACCACTTAATTCCGCCTTTACATTCTTGCCAGTCACCACTGAACAATGAGCTGTGTCGTCGCGAGCCTTTTGCATGGCAGATCAGCCTTTTGCCTACAGTCTTTATACGTATAAATAAGTTTGTACTCTTTTATCAATACCGGTCTTGGTTGTATAAGGTAGTCGGGACAGCACTCCTCATTTGTGAACTGCTCACATAATCAAGGAAATCGGAGGCGGATCGCCGAGAGCGCTTGCGGGAAGCATGCGAAGACAGTCCCAATACAGTTGCGACATTTTTCTGCTACTCCGCTATCGCGCCAACCTGGAGTTAATAATTGTGGCACAAAAAAAAAGATTGCCAATAGTTACGCTGCCTTAATTTTTAAACTGTCAAACATGACCCACACAGCACTAACTCGCAGCGCCGCCTGTCGACTATGATGCCTCACATCGCTCCTTTTATCCGTATGGTGAATCAGTGCATGCTCTTATATTTATATCCGCACCTCCATGTTAATGCAGCGTGCAGGAGCGGCCATAATATTACGGGGCACGCTTGGGACTTTTGATATTTTAGTTCTTGATATTCGGTTGGCCAGACGTGAGAAAAGCCGAAACGTGCTCAGTATTATTATGGCCAGAACCGTACACCAGCGCCTGTTCAGGTACCTATGGAAACACGTTAGCCTGTCTCAAGGAACTTTCACTATAAAACAGAGAACAGAATAAAAAGAATGTCTGGTCGCACGCCGGAGCCCAGATAACTTTAGGTGGCTTCTCTCGTACCTTCCTGAGAAAAGTAGTGGTCTTCTTTGTGTGGCTGACACGTACGCGGAGTGATGACATTTGTTCGTCCCTTTGGAACAGCTTCGCTATGCATAATACTGTGTGAGTGAAAATATCCTCGTGTTGAGCAGCTCCCGTACTGGTTGGGGCTCTGGTGTCTTGGCGCGGGAGTGCATGTTAGGAAGCGGGAGGAGACGGAAGCGGCGCGGATGTCACCGCTCCTTAATATATAAATCGTCTTGTCGCTATAAGCTTCACTCCAAAATCATAGCTTACTAAGCATTCCAAAGATTCACTAATTTGACAAAGGCTTTAGTGTAATGTCCTAAAGTGGTAGTGTTTCTCAGAGAGTTGATTGTCAGTAGTCGACATAGGCGTGCCGGAAATATACAGCGTGTTAAAAATTAGATTTTACTGATTAAAAAAATACGAAAAGCCGTACGCTTATGCCGCTTTTGCACATTGGTTATGCGGCCGGGCGGACACAAATTGGGGTAATACTTGCGTCCGTAAATGCAGTAATTAACCAAAATTCACTAATATACTTTTTATTGGCTGAACTTAGCGTGCATGGTTATGTAGAGAACTTGGAGGCAGTTGCTTGTAAGGGCTATTCCATTTTGTGCAATTTTGCATAAGAGTAACATGCATAAGAGTACATCTTGTCGACGTTTCGGACTGAGCCTGTCCTTTCTCAAGACAGGCACTGTCCGAAACGTCGACAAGATGTACTCTTATGCATGCGCAATGTTTTCATGCACTCCTTCTTTATCTCCCCTGCACAGGGCAGCTTTCGGCGCACGGGCCAAATAGACCACAATGGCAGTTAAGGCCGGGTAGGCCTTGACTGCGAGCTTTAAGCAATGCTTTTATTTTCAAAGTACAGAACAATCCGGCTTGGTTATGAAAGGAGAGAGAACTAACTTAGTTCTGCAAATGTAGAAGAAAACCAACTCAGTGAACAAATTTGAATACAGTCAACAGTAACTCATAGTAATATCATTAACCTAGATAATAATTCTGATAACCTAATTCTGTACCGGTGGGGGTAGTGGTGCAAATACTTTTATTCAGCAATCCTTAGCAGGAACCCGGTGAGGGTGGTGTTAATGTGGAAAAACATTAGTTTTCCGGAATTAGTCCCAATTTCTTTCGCAACTACTTGTTATTAGCGGATAATATCGTAGAATTATTATTATTATGCTACACGGTGTCATAGTTGTACACTTTGTCAAGGATTATGAAATCGTTTTAGACAATTACTGCACGTTATATTCAACTGAGCAGCTGATGAACAATATGCGATTAAAATGAAATTCTGATGCATTGCTATGGTGTGAGCAGTTTTCATTGATTTGTTTCTCGCTGCATAAATGCGAGCATCTAACCTTCGAATCAGGAGTAGCATGCCAGGCCAACAACCAGGCAGACCTCTCCTGTTCCATTAAAGTCCCTCCTCCTCCTTCTAACCTGCGAAGCTCGTTTAGACTTCTAAAACTAGCACATCATAAAGCTTTAATAAAGAAAAAATAACATTGCGTTAGCAAGTTGCAAGCGCACAGGATGCTCGCCCAGCCGCTCACTACACGGTGTTAGTTAACATTCCCTCGCATCCAAGGCATTCTTACCGCTTTCAGAAACACCGCACGGAACTTGAGCGCTAACAAGCAGCACGGTGAACAAGAAGTTCGTGCTAATGAGCCACCAAGAACTGGGGCGGGTAGAAAGTCGCATGGCGATGAGCGCTTCTTGCAGGGCGCAAGCGAGATGCCTAACAGGTTAGGTAAGCATGAGTCAGGTCCGAGCTTGACGACACTGTGTCATTGCTTGTGCAAAGCCGTGGCTATAACGGTTAGCAAACAACGTAGGTAAAGCTGAATCTTTAGAGTGAACATTTTGCCTTGGTGTAGCTTTGAAGACTTTTTGTTTGCTGTTTTACTCAAAACAGAATGTGAACCCTAGTGCTACTGCACTATGTACGTTTACTGGTCTGCATTATATTCATAGCGCGCGTAGCAGGTTTATAGATCATATTCGTTGTTTATGAGGGTTTAACCTCCAAACTGACTTAATCGCACACAACATGGGCTTCACAAATGTCGTCTCCATCGAAACTCGAACGCCGCAAACGGGAACGAACCCGGGATTGAGCGATATTCATGATTTCTAGATACTGTGCAGGGATGCGCTTTCCAAACGTACTCTCATATATCTAACCTAGAAAAATTTCTTTCTCCACTCTCTCCAGGTGGAAAGAGACCTCATACTGGTGCCGTCGCCCCCACGGAGTGTGGAAATCCGGCTGCAGCACTTGCGGTTAAAGGAGCTGCAGATCTGTAAATTAACGAGGGGGAAAATCACTTGCCGGCACGTATGACCTGACATGGAGGTGTTTCTACAGTAAACGTTACTGGAGAAGAGATGGCGATGGAGCGTGCGTCCAAAAGAGACGTTGCAGTATCTAGACCTAACGGCTTGGAACGAAAAAACTGCATGCCTCCTAGTTCTTATTCATACAATACAGGCTCGTTTTCTGTATCGTAGGTGAAGTATGTATGTCTGTATTTTTGTTTTGCTACCTCCTTAATCAAGATTCTTCGTTTCATTGTAAAGACTCACGCAATACTGGTAACCAATTATGCGTCATCACTGTTTCAACTGTTTTTGTAATATGTCATCCTAGGGCCTTTCTATCAAACTTTTCAGCGATTTGTATTTTTACAAAACAAGAAGGTCTTCAGAGAATCAAAAGCGTATTCGCCACTTTATGGGAAGCAAAGAAATGTGGTGTATTAAGGAATCACATTTTCAGAACTGCTAATCTCTGAAGAAAGCACGTCTTTAGTATGAATTGCAGTTTCTTTAGAGGCTAAATGATGCCACTCCTCTAACTTAGAGGCAGTCGTGCTTTTTTACCACTCTCATCATCTCTTCAGTTCACGTTGTATGGACTTGCAATACACTTGCAATAAGCCGTGCATGAGTTAACAGCGCTCATACTTTTTTTTGTGTGTGTCAGGTGTTCGCAGTAGTTCAGTGGCTCAAGGTATTCTTTCCGCATCTAAATGGCACATGGGAAGTGAACACGTGGCAGTAATTCCAATTGAAATTAAGCGCTTATACAGATAAGTTAACTTTTTTAGCCGGTTCCCTGTAATCACTTCGAAGTCGATAAATTTGTCTTCGTTACAGGAGGTGGAAGAAATATGACCCAAAACAGTAGCTCGCCGCCAAGTCAGATATCTCGGAGGCCACTCCAGATGCATGTGGTGAGAACAGAAAGATGCGCGTAGAGTATTTTCACAAGACGTTTACAAGTTCTGTGTCTCTTGAATACCTTTAAACAGCTTTCGTCGCCCGTAGCACTCAGGCAGCGTTAGTAAAGCTTGGCATTGCAAATGACAGCAGGGATTGGTTACAGCTGTCTACTGGTGTTGTTCTGCTACGACATTTCCTTGACTCTGCGCATTAAATATCCGCTCTCCCAATTAAGCAACTCGTCATCTTAAACAGAGTAGGAACAAGAAAAACAATCACAAATACTACGATTCTCTGTAATTAGAGTTCACAGCGTGGCCGAGGGTGATGTTGTTCGTCGGCAGGTATGGTTTATTGCCATTGTTCGCCGATCACTAATACAACGCATACAAGCTGAACTCGCTCAAGTCAGCGCCGTAAAATGGCGCTAGCAGGGTGCCATCTGTCCAAGCTAAATCGAAACACCTGTTCAAAATGCTATCACCTTTAATGAACAGAGAAAAATGATCCCTAATTAGTTTCATGCAATCCTTACGAGCTCAATTTTATAAACTGATGGAACTGTTTAAAAATGAACACGCAACAACAAAGCGCGAGTGTCATGGGGAGGTTCGCAGCTCTTTGACACTTTTCAATAGCAGTACATTGACAGTACTTTAGCTAGGACATATGTCATTAACCCGTACTTGTTCCCTCGCTCACTCTGCCCGCTTCCGGTCTCGTAAAGTTACACCTATCATTTTTCATTATATGGCACGCTGCGTTGTATTTAACTTAAGCTGAATCCTTTTTCTAAGCCTCCACGTTTCTGCCCCATAGGTGAGTGCCGGTAAGATGAAGGTGTTGTAGACTCTTCTCTTCAGGCATATTAGTAAACTGTGTATCATGATCTCAGAGAACCTGCCATATGCGCTCCACCCCATTTTTGTCCTTCTATTCTTATAGTTGCATAAAAATCCTGAGTTCGAAGGTTACTGGTGATATTGTCGAACTTAATCGGGAGACGCGGGAGCGAGAGAGAAGAAGAGAAGCAATCACATTCCACTCCATTGGGCGGCAAAAGAATATCCGGATTGCTGATAAGAATGATTGCTGGCAGCTGTCGATTTGACCGAGAGGACAAGAGAAGCCACCAGATCGATAATGCCACAGATTACACCGATGCGTCCCTCCAGTTGGTATAAGTGACTAGCTGTTTTGTTGTATTGCCTTGCATCTGTTTTTATCAAGTACGAATAACGGTCGGTAAAGCTGCGCATAATTTAAAAATCGCTGAAACACCATGTTCTGCCGTGTAAAAAAGAAACAAAGCGGTTTCAAACCTTTTAAGACGTGCCTATTGCTTGCCAAAGCTTCCATAATGATGAAATTTCTGAAGACGTCATTTATATGGCTTGAAATTGTTTGTGGGCAGAGAGGCGTGGATGAACGTTCCGGAGGCAAGGTCCTAGAATCCTCATATCAGGACCCGTTACTACTAGATATCTTTAGCATACCGTGCTACCCTTACCGGAATACCAGGTGCCCGCTCACCGCGAGCTAGCATGTGCTGATTGGTCCCTATGCGGCAAACGTGCGCGCAGCAGTCAGGTACCTGGCGTCCTCAAGGCGATCTGCGCCGGGGCGCGGGATTCAGGTGCTCAGATAACGGTAGCACAGTAGACGGTATGCTAAACGTGTCTACTTTCCTGCACCCGTGCTTGAGCGCAATATTTAGATCATTTTTATTGTTTACATGGCTGTGAAAGACGCTTTATATGCGACCACAATATTCCAGAATTAGCAAGAAGTTCAGGACGAAGGTACTAACTCGCACATTGACTCAACTTGTGAAATGCATGCGTACACTAACAGGAAAGAAGAGTCGAAAGCACCAACAAGCGCATGTGTTGCATTTTTGTTTTATATCGTTGTTGTGTTTGTACGCACGCTGCTGTTCACACTACTGTTGTCACCTTCGCACCATTACTTTCCCTCCACAAGAGTTTCAGGCGTGTGCAGCATTCGGAGAGCTGTGGCAGTGGTCCATGTAAGTTTGTTTGGTTATAAAAATAAAGTAATGCAAAGGGCGGCTGGTGGATAGCTTTGATGTACGTAATTTTTTTATGTGTCGTTTCCTTGTGACTTCAGTTAACAGAATTGCGCCTAGCTTTTGTCCAGAATATCACCAAACAAACAAAAGATCTGATCGCGAAGAGACACATTCCCGTACTAATTAGGCATTGTTAGAATAGCGTCTAAGTGCTTGCGACAGCTGTACGCAAACATTTTGCGGGATGTTACTCAGTGTGTCACACCGGCGCTTTTAGTTCAACGTACGCAAACACGAATGCAAACCGCAGTAACGACATATAATGTCGAAATAAGAACTTGTTTCCTGTTTTTTTTTTTTGCTCGTAAGCCAGAACCAGCCGAGTAGTACCGGGCCGGTAGGCAGCTAGGCCTAGCTATGTTTGCGCGTTCCCGTCCCGAAGGAGCACTTAATCACTCGCGAATACAAACCGCAAACAAGGTGCGGGCTTTCTCTAAGCTCTTGTCACGTAGGCTTTCATTCTGCTAAGACATTCTTTTTGATGTATAATTTCACTGTGAGCGGCAGCGGGAGCTGGCAAGGCCGGCAACAAAGAAGTCTAAACTGCGGCGCTTCTAACTCATCCCTTATGAGCATGCGCAGACGCGGAGGCTTTGGCCAAACCCTCTCCTGAGGGTGAGGGTGTTGGTTTGGCTCGCGACGAGGCAGGGACACATTGGAGAGAGAGATAGCTGTGGAGTCGTTTGCCTCTACTATTGCAGGCAACGCGTCGGCAAGCAGTGCACCTTTGTCCACTAATTTCCTGCCAATGTGAGTCCCTCAGTCAGGGGTTAAAGTGCAGCGCGACAGGCG